>VWZF01004508.1:258208-414696 GCA_013396755.1 Sclerurus mexicanus | reverse complement strand
GGCGGTGCTGTGGGCGGCCGGGCAGCCCCGCGATTGGCCTCCGCCCCGCGGCTGGCGTGTCACTCGGGCTCCAGGGGTGGCCCTGGGAGCCGCTCGCCCAGCCCTCTGACGGGACGAAGCCTTTAGGGGGATGCGGCGCGCTTTGCATTTTGATTAAAGCCCCTCAGCTCCCCTCAGTCTGAAGGCAGGGCACCGGGGAGGACGGGTCGGAGGGGCCTGTGCGAGGCCGGGCAGAGCGGGAGCGGGGCGAGAGAGAGAGAAATCCCCTCTCGGTTTATCACGTATGGCTCTATAGGAGAAATCATCTCTGGGAATATAGTGGAAAGGACGGAGCTGGTATAAACTGAAGGCGCCCGTGTTTAATTCGCACTTGTGGGCGCCCAGCATGGAGATGCAGAGATGGTCCACAAGGTGGAAAACGAGGAGGTGGCCCTGGGACTCGGCTGTAACCGTGCTCATCACCTTCGCTATCCTTCTCCGGACTGCAGAGGTCAGAGGAGGTAAGAAAGCAAAGGGGAGCCGGGGAGTCCCGTCGCCTGGGGGAGAGGGCCCGGGCACGGCTCGTTGCTCCGGCGGAGCGCTGTCACAGCGGCTCGGGGCGCTGGGCAGGGGGCGCCGGGGGGCGCGGGGACCCGCCGGAGCCCCCGCAGCGCGGGGGGGGCGCGGCCCTCCCAGGTGCTCCCGTTCAGCCTCAGCCTTAAACTCGGGATGGGCTTGTAATGAGGTAATGGGATGCACACTGGCGGGGTGCGAGGATGAAAGGAATACTTGTTGAGCAGAGTGACTTACCCTTTTCCAGCACTGACCTCTGTTTTGTGGACTCTCTACGATTTTCAGTTTTGTTCAACTGCACAAGTTCACCAAGTTGTGACTGAAATGTGACAGGTATCTGCCTTCTCCTCGGAGGGGCGAGGAAAGAAAAAGCTGGGGGGTGGAGGCTCTCTGCTTTGATTTTTTTCCATTCTCTGCTATTTTATTTTTCCTTTTTTGAACGGGTTTCAGTGGGCAGAAAGTTTCGCAGGACGTAAGGGTAGGAGCGAATACATTTGCAGGGGCCGTGGCGGAGGGCAGCCCCCCGCAGGTGGTGTGTGCGGTGCCGGGCTCGGGGGGCTCAGCCTGGCGGTCTCTGGGCTCCGCACGGGCGGTGTCAGCGCCGGGGCGCCGTCCCCAGCTCCTCCCCGCTTTGCAGCCTCCCCGGGGCAGCGAGTGGTCCCTTAGGTGTCCGTGGTCCTGGTGGGCAGGGTGCGGCCCGCCGGGGCACTTGCAGTGGGAACAAGAGCCAGGCAGCAGCGCAGCAGCCTCAGCAGAAAGGAACCGCTGCCCCCTCCGCCGCGCTTCTCCGCTCCGCACCGCTCCCGGCCCCGGGGAGCTCTGCTCTCGGAGCTCCGCTCGCACCGTCGCGGAGCTGCAGTGTGTCGTCTCTGGTGGCGGGAGAGCTTTCCTCTCCTGCCGAGGGTGAAAACGCTGCCTCTTACTCCCTTCCTCCATCCCTCGCTCCCTCCCTCCCACCGGGCCCGCAGGCGCATCTGGGGGCCAGTCTGGCTGGGATTGAGGTCTTTATTTTACTGTGGGTCTGACATCTATGACGGGGCTTAACTCTCAGAAATGAAAGGTTTATTTTTTATGCATTTATTATTTTAACGAGGTTCTTCTCCATTTGAATTCCCACTTTCTGAATCAACAGGCGTCCTAGGGGGAGCAGGGAAAGGTGATCAGTTTCCATTCAATCCTTTATACCTGAGCTCAACCTTGACGGTGTCAGATCAATCAGGGCTCCTGCCCCCTGCTGGCCCCGCTTCTGACAGGCACTGGAAGGGGTCAAATTTCATTCCTATTGCAATTCCACGGACTTGGTGGAGTTACACCAAGGGTGAATTAATCTCGCAGAGCTTCAAGGATTCGACTATTCATTACTATGTTGAAACTAAATTTCTTCAAGAGGTGATACTGTTCTCAGAACCATGGTCGATTTCTTACGCCATTTTTCACAGTAGAACAGACTAAATTAGGTAGTGTTTATGAAGACTATGTTTGCATAATGGATTGGATACAAATGACAAGTTAAAAGAAAATCTCAATCCAAACAGCCCAGGAAAAACAACAGAAATTATCTGGTACTTACTGAACTATATTCAGCAACATTAGGCAGATTAGCTTGGGTTTGGTGGCTTTATTAAAAACTAAAAGGCTGTCTTGAAAATCTTTTCTTCTAGTCTTCTGCATAAAAGGCATTTCAGAAACATAAAACTACAGGCTTCTTGTGTTTGTAGAAGCATTCTGGAAAGAACTTAGTTCTTGAACTTTTCTGAAATACAGTATGCTATTTGCTTAGAAACTACAGGGAGCTGTGTGTTTAGGGCTTGATCTGTTATTGAAGTCAGTAAGAGTTTTTCCATTGACTACAGAGGGAGTAGAATTTGACCTAATTTCTCTAACAGAGTACAGGGAAGGTATTTCTGAATCATCTTTTATGCATTCTGATCTTATTTAAAGTAGTTAAAAGATAATATAGGACATAATGATTCATATTTGACAACAGGAAAGGGAGAATACAAAGGAATAAAATCAAATAGCATACTATAGCAGGTAAACAATATGACTAAATGAAAATGCTGGGCAAAATATGAATTGCCCTTATAAACTCTTTTAAATCCTGCATTCTTCAATTTCCTTTTCATAAACTACCTCCATGAAAAGTACATGATGTATTCCTATAAAGTGTTAATTATATAGCGGTGACTTCTTTTTAAGTCAACAGAAGCTATTCCATGGAGACAAACTTCAACAGATTCCTAAAATTCTTGACTTCTTTCAAGTTTCTTTATTTAACACACAAAAAAATGGGGGGGGGGTAATATAAGGTGTCTTTTATAGAAGTAAGAAATGGTGTGGGAAGATGTGTTTGGGCTCTTGAGTTATTTCTTCTTTAGACAGGAAAAGTTACAGAAGTGAGGATCAACTGAATGGGAAAAGCAGTGACTCATATTTGGTCATCTCAGTGCCCACCAGCTCTTTAGCAGCTCTTTTTAGAATATATTTTTGCTTTAAGACTTGGCAAAAGTAAACAAAATTCAGTATTTTAAAAGACATCCTTTGATTTCCTTTCCCCTTCCTCACCTTTAATGCTAAATCTGTTGGTAATGTGTTTGGAATGAATAAACTCATTTAGTTGAAATGGCATGGCTTCAAAACTATAAATTTTTTGTAAGGGTTTGACATCAATGCACTATTGTGATGCTGATTTAAATTTCATGGGCAAGAAATGAAAAATCAGTCTTTTTATTATTTGTAAGCTTTTTCAAGCAAATGGAAATTCAACTCTTAATCTAAGTAAAAGAAAAAGATTTAAGAAGCCTTACTGAAAATGAGGCTATGAAAGTATGTATAGAAAGCACACTTTGTACCTTTTGTGTAAGGGACAAGCAGATTTGTTTCTAATATGGAATAGATACTTCTTACTGTCATCGTAGGAAATACAAAGGCTACTTGTGCTTCCCCCATCCAGGCTTGAAAAGCAGTGGGAGTTCTAGGTGCACAAGGAATGCTGAACTGGGCCAGTTAGTGATAGCAAAGGGAGAGTTTTCTTTGTCGGTGCACACTTAACACTGTTGCTTCTTTGTAATTGCTAAGTTACACCGTAGTTACTTGGTACGGAAGGTATGGATTTTTTCAGTGAATGAAAACTCTTGAATGTGTCTGGCTAGTCTAGACCTGTACAAAATGCAGTTTTAAACTAGAAAAGTATAAATTTCTTCTCAGAACTGTTAGTGATGTAAAGCCCTTTTGAATTTAACTGATCTCTTTTAAGGTTGCAAAAGGATATAAACATTTAAATTATTCCTTTATTTTTTAGTGAAATTGTCTTGTATATTAATTTGTGTGTGTTTCTCAGATTAATATTCATAAAGTTAGCAGAAATTAATAAATCAAAGAGTGATTTCTCTAGATGCACCTAGTGGTCCCAGCTGAACTTGTTCTGAGTCCCAAGGATCAGCAGGTGAAATGGTCCAATCTTCCCAGAATAGTTCATGAGAGACCTGCATGTATACATCTGTTTTGCTGTGCATTTTAGATTTCTTCATTGCTTCTAAGGTAAAATAATTATTTTAACAGCAGTAGCAGACAGCAGACACAGAAAAATTAATGGTATGTGTTGCTAATTTTCTAGAGTGTGTATCTTTGCGTTTAACTTAGGAGACTTCACAAAGATCCAAGAAAGGACTATTTAGGCTACAGGAAATGATGTCTTTTTACTAGCTCTGCAGAAAAGAAGTTTCTCAGCTTCAGTTTTGTGTGTATCTTAAAAAAATTGACTGTATATATAAGTGTATATAGAATACCCACAAATACTCAGTGGTTTTGACTTGAAATAATCTGTCTCTAGCACCTATAATTGGAATGACAGTAGGAAAAAAAATGTTTAATATAAAACATTTCCTGGTGCTATCTTTTGTTCTGATTAGTAAAGAAAAAACCAAAAACAACCCCCCCAGCCCCCCTGTTGTTTGTAAAATTGGTGTCTGCAGCAGTTGTAAATGTAGGAAAGAGGTTGTCATACTCATTTTTACAATTGTCATGCCCAAAGTTACTTGATGCCCTCCAAATAGAACCCTTAGTACTAACACAGTTGCAGCACACTAAAGGGCCATGACATTACTACTGAAGTTATACCTAAAACACACTGGAGCAATTACGTCTTTCCCGGATTTGTTTTGTACAGTGGCGAACAGTAGGGTTTCCATCTGCCAGCAAGATTAAGAAGTTGCTTTTCTTTTCTCTGTAGAGCACTCTGCTTCTTTTCAGAAGAAATCCTCCTAGAATTGGTTAATTTATCATTGTTCTGAGTATTTGTTGATGATAGAGGGGACTAAATTAAGCAGAGCTTGGGGGAAATCTCTAAGGTTCTAAGGATGTGAAGTCTCATGCAGTGATAAAGATTTGCCCTCTGGATGGACGCAATTGAGAGCAGTGGCTTAAAAGGAATTAGGTTAACACACATGCCTGTTGCAAGGGCTTATAACTGTTCTACTCAGTATTAAATACCAAGTTTACAGACTGTAAATGTAAGGATTAATTGTTGACCCGGTTATTACAATAGTAGTAGAATCTGGCAGAACTTAAATTCTTTTTAACACATTAGCACACATAAGGGGTTGTAAAACCTTTGTGAATTTCAGGTCTGGGACTTCACTGTGTGTCAAAGTGTTAATGCACACAGTATGTGAAATAAGGCATTTGGCAGAGCTCATATTATGGAAGCAAAGTGTTTGCTGCAAACCAAATTGAAGCATGTATTATAATAGATGATTTTAAAAACAAAGATCCTGATCCTGCTATTATTAATGTCACTGGCAGCTAAGGTTTGTCTATAATACAAACTAATTTAGTTGTGAGTCAAATTATGGTTACATTATTGCTGTAGACTAAGTGCTACCTACTCTGTCCCTTAGCTGTGTACCTTACATTATTGAAATTATCATAGTAATCTGACAGATTATCAAACATTCATAGTTTATAAAAAAAATAAGTTCAGGATTTTACAACCTTGCTGTCTGCTTAAGAGGAATTCCTGCTAATCAGTAGGATACAGAATTGAATCTGATTTCCTTGCCTTGCTCTCAGAGACAATATCTTTGACATCAGTGAAAGTACCGTGAAAATTTTAGTTGTATGAGTTTTTCTCTTTCAAATTATATAGGATTACTTTAAATGGCACCATTTCTAAATCTTGTCCTAAGCTGTCTTCTATACCTAAAGCTCAAAAATGTACAAATGTTCCACATTTGAATAGTCCCATTTAGTAGAAGGTATTTTTAGGTCTTATTTGGATTATTTCTGAATAAATATCTTGATAACAAAACTTTTAAGTAGGCACCATTTTTTTCATGTTTAATTGCTGAGGGAACACCTTGTATCTTCCTGTAGCAGGGACCATTTTTAGACTCCTTTTTTTTCTTCTTTTTTTTTTATATGGCAATAGAAACAGATACTCCACGAATGTAGTACTTGTTTTGTTGATGTGCAGTTAAAAGTACTGTGTCTGCTGTCTGTACAAAAAGAACTTTTTGAAACTTTAGCAAAGGCTTCAATGTAGTTAGACACTTGGACTGCAGTCCTGATAGATTTTGCTGTGGTGCTAAATAAGAATAACTCCACAGACACATGGAGACAGGTGTTACAAATATTGTAAACTGATGGATCAATACAGGTTGGTACCAGATGATGAACTCATCCAGTCTTCTGGGGGTAACAGGTGAAACCTTTTAAGGAATCAGCATCAGGTCTTGAGTGCTTGATTGCAGTCACTGTTGCTGAACAAGTGATAAAAGTACAAATTAACTAGTCTCCAAGAAGGTTTTGGGTAATAAAAAGTCACATTTTGTGGTAAAATATATAAAGTAAATATCATAAAAAGTCTCACTCTAGGTTACACTCTAGAATTATGCAGTGTAAAAAAACCTAGAAATAATTATTTTTTGCTGAATTTTTCCAGTAAATAAATCAATGTGCAAGCTAAAGTTGTTAAAGATCTGAGCATATATTGAGTATAGACAAGTTTTCTGTATGGAGTTTAAGTGTGTTTTTTGTCTTTTGTTTGTTTGTTGTGTTTTGTTTTGTTTTGTTTGGCTTGGATTTTTTACTGTATAAGTGTTAGAGATTGTTAAAAGAAGATACAGTAGTTGGTGAGTATCAAAATTGCATCCCATATATGCCTAGAGTGTCTGCATAGTCTTTGAAATCCTATAATGTATTCGGTAGGCTTGGCAGCATAAGAAGTCACTGAAAAATTTCCAAATAACTGGTGTGGAAACAGAAGTAGCCAGTTCTGAGAAGTTTACTCTTGGTGAAATAGTCAATCCTAAGCCATTTAAAGCATTCCTGTATGCATCTGGATAATCTAGTTCTTGTAATCATTAAATATGAAAGCACTACAATAACACCTTCTTCTAAAAATGTCACCAGTCAAGATCCCAATTATATAATTCACCTAAAAGCTATGTAGGAAACTTCTTAACAGGTAAAACAACCTTGAGGTATGTCTCTAGAAATATATAATAAAGGCAACATACCTTCAGTTATTCTCATAAATTTATATTCAAGGTCCTAAAAAAAAAAAAAGGCAGCTTGATTTTCAGGACCCTTATGTAATTACTTTAGGCAACTCAATTGCTTTCATTTTTTTACCTTGAAGATGCTCTGTAAGTCAATTCTGCAGCCCATAAAACAGAGCTCACTTCATCCAGCTCTGAAGAAGTCCTTTGGTTAACAGCTATGACGAGTACTGGAACCTTCACAAAGGATACTGCTTTTGATTCTTGCTCCCAGAGCAGTCTTCTGTTACATGTCTGGGCTCTCAGTAGAGTTGGGAGGCAGGCGATTCTCAGTCTGGCAGGCCCAAAAGCATGTAAGGAAGGGCAGCCTTGCCCAGAGTCAGGCAGTAGGAAATGCTGAGGACACAAGTGTCTGATCCTTTTCTGGTGCTTAGACGCCTATGGCCGAACTGCAGGGAATCATTGCTTGGGATACAGAGACTAGAGTCTGCAGTGGGAAGGTAATAGAGTCCTTTCTAAGAACTGGGAAGTTCAGCGAAGCATTTGGGCATAACACGCTTTTGAATTCCTACTTTTGGATGTTTACTTCTGTATTAATGCTTAACAGACAAAGAACACAGTAAAATAATAAGTGTAGATAATAACAAGTCTGTGTATTTCTGGTTTTAAAAGATATCCATCATAACTGTCCACAATAAGTAAAAGTGTGTACGGGT
Organism: Sclerurus mexicanus; assembly: GCA_013396755.1. Lineage (NCBI taxonomy): Eukaryota > Metazoa > Chordata > Aves > Passeriformes > Furnariidae > Sclerurus > Sclerurus mexicanus. The sequence continues at coordinate 406,928 of VWZF01004508.1, read as the reverse complement.
GAAAATAACAACAAGACATATTCTTACCACATTAGAAGTAGCACAGAATTTTAGTAATGATGGGTCTTGTCTTGTATCCTAAAGGTCAACAAACTAACAGTTTAACAAATCCAGACTCTAACACTATTGGTAAACACCTCTTATATTCATTAAGCCTTGAACCATTTAGTGAGTGTCAGAAGCTTTCATCATAGTAGTGTTTATCTTTACCCACTTTTAGAATACACGGAAAGTCCTTAGAATGGGCACTTATAAAGATTCAAAATTGAATAAAGGTTCAAAATTTTAAGAAAAATAAATAAACTAAATAACTGTAGGCTATTATGCCTTTAATAGTTAGCCTGGTTTCAAAAACTTGTGCAGCTGCCAGTGCCTTCTATTTAAGTCCCTAAATACATACCTAGAAATCTAACCATAGGTAGCCTCTTTTGAAAGTCTTGTCCACAAATATAAGGAGTCCCTTCATTAGTACTCACCAAATATGCACAGTTTTAGCCTACCAGGCTGAAACAGCTTGTACATTTTAAATGATCTGTTACAGTGACATAAAACTGAACTAAACACTCCATTTAGAATGGAAGATTAATGTCTCAACGCTCTTTAAGTTTTAGTTTTTGTGGTAGTTCCACTGGAACAGATTACTGGCAGAATGAAAACTATTTCCATGGAAAAATATGAAGTAAAATAATAATAATTTAGAAACATCAATCTTCCTAAATTTCTCATATAATTCTTTATAGTGGGGCAAATTAAGCTCTTTTCTACTCTGGGGTTGTATCTCACGTATTAAGAGTTATGGATTGTAACTCTTCAAGGCTCTTTATGGAGTCATCACTGATAAATTTTCACTTTCACATCAATCAAAAAAAGGGCATTGCTGTAGAATTATGATAACTCAAGAAATTACCGATTTATTATTTTGGAAAAAACACAGAATACTGTTTATTGTCAGAAATATTGGCAGTTACTTACTAAAGGTATTAACAGTACAGCAAACACTGAGTTGCACCCTCCGTTTGCTAAGGTATGTCTGTAAAGTAAAGAATACTGGCTCCTTTTTTTTTCTTGAGTTTTTTGTTTGCATTTAAAATACGTTCTGCAGTGTGCAATCTGGTAGCATCTTGCAAATTATGTAGGTGAACACAGCCTTTAAATAGGGAAGGATCATTGTGCCTGAGCTCTCTCACAAAATTAAGACATGAAAGAGTTACCAGACCAAAATCTAAATATAATAGGTTTTCAACTTCTTCACTTATTAGGTATTTGAACAGAAATAAAAATATTTTAGTCTAAATGAGTCATCCCCTGAACAATTTCTTATGGGAATGGATTTTGTAGCCAGAAGTTGCCACCACTGTCACTTTTCTGTCAGTCTTGTAGAGTTCCACTCTGAGGCCTGACAATGAAGTCCTTCCTTCTGAAAATGTTAGGTTCCTGGATATACCCTGTCTTCAATAACAGCCTGTCTTGAACTGTTTGGTCCTTAGGTACCAGTACCTTTCTCTGTAACTGAAAAATACTTTGCTTTACAGGTGATAACAAGAGAATAGATGTCAAGCTTGTTACAGCCCATCTGAAAAGGTTTAGGACTCTGTCCCCACTGCAGCTTCTTATTGGCTTGCAGCACATTCCATGTTGAATAGAAGAAACTCAAGGTGTGACCTTTAGATAAGTCCATTCTGACTTCCATGGTTATCTTTTAAGGAATAATCCAACTCACTCAAAAGTTCTCAGTTCAGTGAATAATATATTTTCAATCTGCATGTGTTCCAATCTACTGAGGATGAGTGCATAAATCTGGGGTAGAATCACTCTGAATGTTTGTCCTCTTCAGATCTAAGACATGAGATAATGAGTGAGATCAACACTAGTGTGGAGTTGCAGCCACTCATTGAATTGACACATAAACTGCTTCTAAATGCTGCTTAACATAGGTTAGAAACCTGTCTCCTAGCCAACTAGCCTAGATGGGTCAAAAAGAATTTGTGAAAAAGCACAAGTACACAGTAATCTTTTTCTTCCGAAAAAAAAAAAAATCCAGTAATAGTGTGTCCGGGTAATTTTCTATGACTGAAATGAATATGACACAGAATTTGTCAATTTATTTGGGACTGCAGCAGACTTAAATTGTGAGTGGAAGCTGATATATACTTTAAGAATCAGGAACTCAAGTTTTTTTGTATGCTTAGTGTCAGTTTATTGACATACGCATTTGCTACTTAGAGTGATACAGGACAGAACAATCTAACATGAAACAACAGCTCTATTTTCTTTGTGTGTTAATGGCCTAACATTTGCATATCTAACACTGACAGTAATGTCACTCACTAAATTGATTTGAGTAAAACTTTGTAAAAAAGTTTGTGAGTCAATCAGCGTGTTGTAAATCAAAACATTTTCATAAATGCAAAGTTGTTAAAATAAAGGTAATCAAATTTAAAATGTGAATATAGCTAGAAAGGTAGTATGTATAGATTTTACTCTTTTATCCAAAATTATTGTGGCTAGTATAATTCCAAAGATGTTATTACTGCCATTAGAAGCACTGTTGACCTATCTTTTTTGGTTTCTGTACAGTTTACCTTTGCAGAGTCAGATGGGCTTTGTCACAATGCAGAAATTTAATGGTAACCACTGAAGCAGAAACAAGGAATTTTATTGCCTTTTACTGAGGTACTAAGTTCATTATGATCTCACTTACAGACAGGACACATATTTAATAAACTAAGATATTATTAAACACTTTAATTACCCATTTGCATTTAAATAAATACAAATACAATGAACTAAATATGACCATTTCATGGTCAATATGCCAGTTTTCTTGCATATGTTACAACTTGACCCTGTCTTGTAATGTGTGTTCTTTTACCTAGGGTTATATGATCATCTGCAAGAAGCATTCCCTTAGAGAGATGGGGAATTGCTAAGCACTTTTACTGAAAACGGGGGTCATCCTTAAGGCAAGGACGCTTGATGTCACATATTGAATAAGTCATGAGCACAGACTGTGTCCAAAGGACTTCAGTTTCTGCACTGTTGGACAGTTTCTCAGTCCCTCCTTTCTCTGGTATGATAACTTGTATTATTATGGTACATGAGAACCTCCTCCATGCACAGTTTCCACCAAGAGAAAAGCAGAGCCATATTATGTAAGAGATTTCAGCTCAACTATCAGGAAGTCTAAGTGAAGGAAGCAAGTACTCTGAACTTGAATAATGAGTGTCATTTATATTTGTGACATTATAGTGTATCAGAAATTAATCTGGTGTTTTCACCAGTTTCTGTTTAACTCCGGAAGATATGACAGTGAGCAATGGCAGTAGTTGTTAGGTATAATGCAATATAAAGGTATCAGAATTTCATCTATATGTGTAGTATCAGTGTTAATAAGAATGTATCACGAATTTTATTTCAATTTAGAAATTGTGGAGTGGAATGAAATCTGTGGTCTTTTTAACTGTGACTACATGATAATAGTGTTATTTTTGAATCTTTTAATTGCATTATATTTTTACAATATGTGGGTATTAATTCATTGAATAGAATGCGTTGTCATAGCCTTCAAAACTAATGTATCATTGTATCTAGAGGAAGTCTAGGCTTGAAAATGCTAACCAAAATTGGAGGTCAATTTTTACTTACTTTCCTCCTCTCCAAATAAACAGAAAACACATGAAGTGTTTATTAACACATGAAGTCTTGTTATTGACTCCTGATATTCTGTCCTGACCTGGCAGTGTAAAAGTGTGATCTAGCATCCAGTTTACAACTACTTAACTTCACTGAATCCTTTTTATTTCCAGCAGATATATCCTGACAAAAGCTTGGGCGTTTATTTTCTTCTTTTTAGTTAATGTGCTTTTACACATATTTTAGTACCATTTGAAGTAGTTTAGAAAATTTTATATTTCTGTCAGTGTGTCTTTTTCACCCTAAGTTTCCTACTTAGGGTGAAACTTAGGGTGAAAGTAGTTACAATAGGAGAAAGCTGAAAGGGAAAGTAAAGGAAAATTAAATATGGAGTTATATTCAATATGAAGTGCTCTGGACCAAATGTTCTTATCCATACCACTATAAACATGGAAAGCTCATTGAGTAAATGGACGTACTTCAGACATACCACAGTAACGAAGAGCAGAATTTGGCTCTACAATTTTAAATATTGCAAGTTCCAAGTTACTTTGAGTCTTAGGATGTTATGCTACTCATTTTTGTTTGCGTGCCTTACCTTCTTTTTATTTGAAAACCAGGAACTTATGCTGGAGTTAAATGATTAATGGTTTGATATCTTGAAAGATACTGGAACACTCAGGTTCTCATCTCATGCAATTTTGTTTTCCAAAAAGGGATTTCTGAAGAATTCACCTTTGCCATACTAGAAGTCCCAGAATTTTTTAACAGTTCTCTTCTGAATACTACTGTGAGGTCTTTTAGTGGCAGTGAAAGTTGCACATGTCTGAACTCTTTTGGATCAAGGACATATGCTGTTGAACTTTGCACTATAGTCATTAGTGAGAAGAATAATCCCCTGCAGTTGGTTCTCTATCAGTGGAAAAGTAGCAGAGTGGAAACCTGCATTTTGATTGAGCTCTGAAACTCAGGAGAACTTAGGCTGAAAACTGCAGGCTTGCCTTGATGAACACAGGCTTCTTTTCACAGGATTGTCTTGGGAATTCATCTGGCTTGCCTGCAAGAGGTGACTGTCAAGTAGCAGTGCAGCATGGCCATAAATGTCTGCATAAGGGACCTATTTTCTGGGTCTGGACCTTGTATTTTGTAAAAATTTGCCCTGGCAAACAGAATTGAGTTTGCAAGGCTGATGTCTAAGCTTCATAAGGAGAATTTACTGCATCCCAAGAACTGGTAAACTGGAGAACAGAGCTGTTTGCATGATGCTTACTTGTTATTTCTTTGCCATCTGAAATCTTGGTACTAAATTGATAGGATACGAAAGCATGACAACATACAACATTAATCTGTATTTTTCTTTACTTTTTGAGAAAACTCTCCAAGGAAATTAGGCTAGAAGGTAAAACCATTTTAGAAAACTATTTTATGCACTGTAAAGAACATCTTATGAGAGACGCTTGATCTGTCAATATATAGGTAATATTAATGTTGCCCCATATAAATACGAGCTGCAATCTTAGTTTGTGGACCACCCAAGCAGGCAAACTGCATGCCTTCGGCACTGGTGCTCTTTCTGGTTATTTCTTACCATTCCCAGACATCATGAGGGAGCAGCATGCTAGAGAAGAGGCAGTTTCCAGGAAAAATGGAAGCTCTCAGGACACAGTGTCACTAAGCACTGCAGAACCTACCAAAACTGGCAGAGAGAAGCCATAGTTTGAGGTGATAGATCCAGACTATGCCCTTCTCTGACTAGGAGTTGTCTTCCTACCTCTCACCCTGGTCTTCTATGCAGGCACCGTTGGCTGTGCAAGGACTGCTCATTGTCCTTTACACTTGAACAGCTCACCTCTGACCAGTTAGGGCCAACGCCTCAGGTTTTCAAGAGCTGTTTGTCTTAGACTGTATTCCTACAAGTGTGTGCTCTGTGGCAAGAGCATCTATTGCTTTCTGCAGAGGCACTGAGCAGGGTATCTGAGTATGCCCAGTGAGCACATCAAGGATTTTAAGACTAATGTAGTGGCAGCACGGTCAAGTCTACTAAATGCTTGTTCCAACTAGGTTGCCATAGTTACAGAATATGTAACAAAAAAATCCTGAAATTCCCTGAGACAAAATTTCTACTAGAAAAAAGGGGGTTTGTCTGCAGAAACCTCACTATATGGTGGCACTAGGCATGACACAGGAGGAGTCATGCGTCTTTTACATTCCTGTCTGGTATATCTAAAGACTTTTACTTTCTAACTGTTGTTTGAAGTGGCTATCTGAAATCTTTGATATAAATTAGGGAAGCAGTTTCTGTTACTTATAGCCTATATGTATTTAATAGGTCAGCAATCTTATCTCTGGAAATAGATGAATTACCTTTTTTGCATTAATTACTTCATGTAACTTGTCATTTCTATATAAATTGTTTTTGCATCTACTTTGTCACTTCTATGATGAATTTTGTTTCTAGAAATTCTTTTAAACTGACCAGTCCTTCTGCTATTTTATGTTTTGTGAATCACAGTTTGCAGAAATAAATACATAGTCAGCTATGGACTGTTAACAGAATGCTTGTTCTTTTTATTTGGAATTCGTGGTTTGAAGATTGTCCTATTATTCTGTTTCTTGTCTGGAGTTTTTTTAGCAGCAGAACTAGCAGGGAGTAATGAATAATCTTGTTTATGGGTGAATAGTCTCCTAGTCAGCCAGGCAAAGGAAGGCCATTATTCTAAAAAATAATGAAGAATCTGGTGCAAATTATAGAAAAGAGCAAAGGAAAAAGGAATGTAGCAGTGGTTGACTTATACAGAGAAATGGAATTTTTACTAATATTTCTAGTGATTGTTTCTACGTTACTTTACTGGTTCAAATTACTAAAATTTCCGCAAAAATAGACATGAGTTACCAGAAAAGAAGTGTGGCGGTTCCTTCAGATGTAGTAACACCATGGGTGGAACACCTGTAGAAAATACATTATGTTCATTAAAATTATTTTGTCAGTTCTCACCAGAGAGGTAAGACTAATACTACAGAATTTGCACACTATTGAAACTTTTCTTTTGAGAATGTTTAAACATAATTTCTTAAATCTGCAGGATATATAGATTGTAAATAAATTTAGGTGTGTGTTGTAGCATTCATTCACAGTGTATTAGCTTGCAACAAACATTGGCTATTTGATAACTTTTATAACACAGTGATAAGCTGATGAGAAAAGGAAATGAGAAATTGCAAGGTATGAAAAAATTAAAGAAGTTCACAATCATTTTCTTGTAAATATATTTTAAGAAGAAATTATGTGCATTCTGGGGTGATTGAGAAAACCTCAGATTTTGTTTTTAAAGAGAATCAGAGATTAGTTTAACCATGAAGTTGAGTTCTTTGTATTTGGCAGTGTCAGGAGATGAATAGGATGAGATAATTAAACTTCTTTCACATCTGTTATTGATAATGAGTATACAAAAATGAGATCCAAGATACTGCAGTGACAGAAAAATAGTAACGCTGCCTAGAACTGTACAAATAGTAAGAATAGAAGATACAGGTATTTCCCTTAGTGACTGTGATTTAAATATCACTTTCCCTGTGTTTTTACACTCTTCCACATGTTTGCAAGTAGCTGAATATTCATGGGCAGTGAATTTTGGGCGTAAGTTGATATTTTTTGTCATGTAAAATGAATGATAACAGTCAATAAATCAGCTATAGTTAAATGCAGTTAAAAGATGAGAAGTAAGGTCAAATGTACCAAGTACATTTATATTTAGTAAGCAAATTACTTTCTCTCACTGCCTCTGTTGAAGTGTCTGTCCATCCAGTACCTTGTCCTTTTGCCATGGAGAACTTTTATAGATTAAGACTTTGTTCTTGGCTCTCTCTATATATTTATGTACATATATATGTTTTCTTGTTTGTTTGTTTTAATTTGCATCAATATCAGTGTTCTGGATTTCAACTTTAAATTCCTGAGCACAAATGGAATCTTATTGTACTTGGTCTCTAAGGTACAAACTACATCTGTTTGCATTTTAACTTGGAAATAATGAGTCTGTGGTTCAGTCCATTCAGTCCTTGCAGGCAACAGGTACATTTTTCTTTCTCTGAGAAATTAGTTTAGCTGCTTTCTTATCACTTTGTGTTTGAGAAGAAGCTATATGTAATCAGAATATATTTTAATGTTAGCAACAGACAATTTTCTGGTAGCAGATTATTGGTACTTGAATACTTCTGAAACTTTTGTGCAAACTTTGAAAACCACTTCCACTTCTTAGAAATCACTCATTAAAAGGAGGTATTATAAGTTTCCATCACCAAGATTCTCAGTGTTTGCAAAATGATGATTTTCAGTGAGTAGTCAAGTAGTTTGAAAACCTGATAATAAAAATTACGTTGGATGGGGTGAACTCTTACATACTTAATAATTAATAAGCCTGTTAAAATATTCTTATGGTATAGAAGTGACATGCAGTAAATCAAAATAGAGTGCAGCTACTGCTCTGATTACACATACACTTTTGCAATGAAATTCATATCCTTTCTGGAGGCTGCATGCTGTAGAGATGCAAGATGAGTAATTCTTTTTTGTTGTTTTTTTTTTCCTCTTTGTCAGCTGAACCCGTTGATGTGCTAAAAGCATTAGAATTTCACAATTCACCAGAAGGAGTATCAAGAACAGCAGGGTTTTGCACAAACAGGAGGAATTCAAAAGGATCGGATGTTGCTTACAGAGTTTCAAAAACTGCACAACTGAGTGCCCCAACAAAGCAGCTGTACCCAGGTAAGATTGTCAGAAAGCTATTGCTTTACTGCCTATGTTTTTATGGTGTCTAAAGCACAGCATGTACCATCATCAGTACCACAAAATACTTCTGTTATTCCTAGAGTTGGGCCTGCATACGAATAATAGGACAGGCTTTTTATCCACTGAATAATTCAGTTTTTATTGGATTCTGTTATAAAGCTCTTCATCAAATTATGTCACTGCCAGAACTGACTTGTAAGTCATATTGCCTGTTCTTTCATGATGCTGTCTGGTGGAAACCGTATTTGATGGCTTTGGCAAGTTTCCTTCTGTTTCTGTAGTCCATTTAAAAGCAGTAGTACTTTCCGGAGTACTGCTGCAGTGAGAGGAATAACCTGTTGGCCACCGCAAAATCATTCTCAGAAATACCATCTGTTAAGAATCGCCTCTGAGTATCTGGGTACCTGGGGGACTAAACAAGACTAGTTGTGGATAGCTGGTAATGTGATTCCATCTTTTCTCAAATTGCTCTTAAATGAACTAGTGAACTTTTAGAAAAGAGTCTTTGGATGTTGCATAGAGGCTTTTATTCCATTATTTTTCTGTCACTTACTTGACTCAAACTGCTGAGGGAAATGATAGTAAGAATATTAAAAAACCAAAATCATGGAAAATACCTGAATTTTCTGTTTTGACCCATTGTGCAGAGTTTGAACAAGTCTGTCTATAAGCATACACGTTAGATGTGGCAAACAAAAATACTTTCTTTTTTGTCTTTCAAAGTAGGAATCATATAACTTTATTTTATAGTAATAATGTGCTCCCAGAGCAACGTGAGAAGCAGCTCTACACAGTTGAAGTGTAACTTACATATTCCTTTAACTCATTTTATTATGGAAAATCAAAATTCACTACCGATGTAATATTTATATTTATTTTATAGACTTCATGTTTGAACATATCCTCTCAACTAAGTTGCTTGTAGTTGACAAAGCTGTCCAGCTGAAAAATCATGCACTGAATGTCACGTTCGTCTGTAGTGTCATGCTGATATTAATGTGTCTATGTGTATAGTTCAATACTTCTCCACCTTAGTAAGAACAGAATAAGGCCTTCTCTTTCTTCAAAAACTGCAAAAATGATTCATTGTATTTTCATATGAGGAAAGGCTGAGGGAGTTGGGCCTGTTCTGCCTTACGAAGAGACGACTAAGAGGGGACCTCACTAATGTGTATAAATATCTAAAGCGGAGGTGTCAAGAGGATGGAGCCAGGCTCTGCTCCATGGTGCCCACAACTAGAACATGAGGCAAAGGGCAGAAACTGATGTACAGGAAGTTCCACCTGAATATGAGGAAGAACTTCTTTACTGTGCTGGTGACGGTGCACTGGAGCAGATTACCCAGAGAGGTTGTGGAGTCTCCCTGACTGGAGATATTCCAGAACCACCTGGATGCAGTCCTGCACCACGTGCTCTAGGATAACCCTGCTTGAGCAGGGATGTTGTACCAGATGATGCACTGTGGTCCCTTTCAACCTGACCCATTCTGTGATTCAAAAACTGCACAAGTTGCACAGTGTAGTAAGCTGGCACCTTTACAGTCTGAGTTTTATAATGTGTGTCATTGAAATCAAGTGGTATGACAGAAAACCTTAAATGTGTATTCAAACACAACTGAACAGAAGATTAAACTAACTTGGAATCACTGATACTTTTTAAAGTTTAGAACAACTAAATCAAAGCCTGAGACTCTAGAGCTGGACGTCTGAGAGCTTGGGTTGGTTTGCATTTATTCATGAATCAAACTGTAGCATAAAGAGATCTGGCTGCTGCAGTAATAACTGTTCTTATGACTTTTGAATGCCAAAACATGTTGACTGACATCTAAATTTCTATAGCCTTTGACTGCCTTAATTTAGGTACTCTTATTAATGCTTTTAGTTTCTGCTTTACAACTGGAATGATTTTTCTCAATTATACCAATCTGTTTTAATGCTTCTGTATTCAGCAGACAAATATAAAACATTGGTCACTCACAGTGTAAAAAGAAGCCACCACAAAACTTGGCTTAATACAGGAAAATGTCCTTCTATCCTTTACATTAGTTAAAAAACATTGAAACTACTTTTTGGAGGTGATTGTGGTAATTACTTCGTTTTGAATCCTGTGAAACAGGCATCCTCTCTCCTGACCACAAAAAATTCTCCTTTTTCAGATTATTCTTAAAGATATTTGAGACATGACCCTTTTTCTTAGTGCTCTGTAGCAGAGGAAAGACTATAGAAGATACTCAAGATAGGATCGAGTTGTGAGGTATCATTTTATCTGAACAATACAAGTTGTAATGAATCCCAACCTTGCTTTCATCTAGCTCCTGTAATTCATCAAGAAGTACAGTATATCTAGAAATATATCCATCTGTGTAGGTTTGGGTTGGCTCCTTGCCAAACCCAATGGCCACCCATACAGATTCCCCCCCCCCCCACCAAGAAAAAAGGGAAAAAAAAAAAAAAAGAGAATTGTAGTAAATATATATATATATGTCTTCATATATATTACAAGTATATACAATCAAACACTATGAATCTACAGAATAAGAACCCCAAACAACTCCAAAAGGGAAATGGGACAAAAATAGGTAGGAACAAAACAAAACAGATACACACACACGCTTGTAAAACTCAGGGAAAAGCTCAATAAGTAACTAACACAATAAATTCTCACCAAAAGTAACTTCCCTTATGAGAAACAGTAGAAATCCCCACTTCCGAACGACTGAGGCACCAGTTTCTCCAACAGGCCTCAGCTCACACAGATCAGAGCTAAGCCGACACAGAGACGTGATGTCCTCCAAGCACACGAAAGGAAGAGGAAAAAAAGGGAGGAAACTCCCCATCTTATATACCCCTGATTACGTGAAGGAATGGGGTGGAATACTTCCTTAGTTATAACCTGGTTACTAGGGAAGGTCTAGATCAAACCCAAGAAAACTAAACCACCACACCATCTTTTAAAAAAAATTAATTTAACAATGTTTACCAGCTTCCCAAAAAATAATAGACTTTGAGTCCACTGGCTGGAAGGCATTATATCATTGTAATGATAACTGCTTAAATTTAGTTGTGCTGTTCATTTACATGCTCTTAGTTGTCTTTTACAAAGGCATATAGAAATGACAACCCAGATATATAGAAAGATTTTTCTAGATATTTTCCCTCCAATTGTTATTTGTAGTTATTGTTCAAATAGAACCATCCTAATAAAAAAGAAATTTAAAAGTACTTGAGAAGATTTTGATCACTATCCTAGATATGTGTCCATGAACTATATGTACATAGCAATACATACAGTTTTAGATGCTAGAATGTCATTTATCTTTTGATGTTTTCAATCAAAACCGTGGAAGAAATTGGCTTATACACAAAGTAGATTGAGCATTTGGGAATATTATGTCGTAGCAGTGATGACAGAAACTATTGAACTGAGGCACATGCCTCATTTTCAGTCACCATTCTTAGAAAGCTCCCAGTTTTCTTTCTATAGGGTTTTATCTGAAGAGCACATGCCCAGACAAGCTGAATTAGTATCACCTGCATTTTCGACATATCTTTCAGATTAACAATGCAGATAGGGCAAGTGCTCAGTGCTTTTCGAATAGTGATATTCATTGTCAGTATTATTGTTAGATTCTTACCTATTTCATGTATGTCAAATTGCATCTGAAGCCACATGAGTCCAGAGCATATTCTGAATTTTAGAATCTCAGTCTTACACTGTTTGTTATTAAGCCTAATAGAAGTTCACATCAAATGAAACACAGATTTGCCACAAGATTCAATGGAAGCAGTACTTCAGTACTTCCTCTATAAACAAGCTGTATCTGCTTTTAATTTTGTTTATTTTTAGTTGTAAAGGTGGAAACAACATTTGATCTATTATCTCAATTTCAAAGAGAAAGCATCAGGGAATAAATGAAAATTAGTGTTCTTTGGTTTTGCCTAAATCTCCCATTAAATAAAACTAGTTATATATTTTTTCAATGTCATGAACAATATAATTCTAGAAAGACTCAAATATGTGTTGTGAGAGAGAAAGTAAAATAAATGGTTATCAAGGGCTATTAAAGTGCCTGGCAGTTTATTTGCTATAGCACAAATGCTTGTTATGTTGAGTGAAATTGTAGTGCATGCTTTTAAATTAGAAGATTACTAAGCAGAAAATGAATAGAGAAAATAATGAATATGAAACTATCACGGTTCTTTCATATATTGTATTCTTACATGAATTCACAATAGATTTAGAGCACTTCTCCTATGAAGACCGGCAGAGAGAGCTGGGTTGGGGTTGTCCAGCCTGGAGAAGAGAAGGCTCCAGGAACACCTCATTACAGCCTTCTAGAACTTAAAGGGGGCTTATGAAAAAGAGGGAGAGGGACTATTTGCATGGACAGGTAGTGACAGGACAAGGAGGATTGGTTTTAAAGTAAAAGAGGAGAGAGTAGGATTAGATGTTAGGAAGAAATTCCTTACTCAGAGTGTGGTGAGGTGCTGCTACAGGTTGCCCAGAGAAGTTGTGGATGTCCCCGCTCTGAAAGTGTTGAAAGCGGGTTGGATGGGGCCCTGAGCAACCTGGTCTAGCATGTGGCATCCCTGCCCATGACAGGGATTGACACTAGATAAGTTTTAAGGTCCATTTCAACGCAAACCATTCTATGAATGTATGATTTACAAGCTATGTTTTTAAGAACCATTGGGGTATACCTTTCAGGAATGAAAGTGAGACCAGAAAGAGAAAAAAGAGACAAAAAATTTTACTAATATGATCTCTTATGTACTTGTTTCGAGAATTAGAAGACGGCAGTTTGTATGCTAGATTCTCTGTGCTTACGGAAAAAAACCCTTCAAGAATGGTTTCATCTTTTCTGGGTTTATAGCTGTATATATCACTTTGTTTACAGGTGGAGATTTTCCAGAAGATTTTTCAATATTAATGACAGTAAAACCTAAAAAGGGTATCCAGTCTTTCCTTCTGTCTATCTACAATGAGCAAGGAATTCAGCAAATAGGTGTTGAAGTTGGTAGATCCCCTGTCTTCCTGTTTGAAGACCAGAATGGAAAACCTGCCCCAGAAGACTATCCTCTTTTCAGAACAGTCAACATCGCTGATGGCAAGTAAGTGTAAAATTTTAAAATGAGAAACAGTATGACAGACCACTGTGTAGGAGATTAAGGTGTTTACAGACAGTTTTCTTAAATATTTAAGTGAATTAGGAACACAGTTTCTAGCTAGTTGAACTGCTGTGGTAAAAAATCAGAGAACCTTTGCAGCAGAACACAGTTCCAGGTTCAAATGGTGTATACAGCTACAAATAAGGCAAGCTACCTTTCTTATTTGCCATTTCCATAAATCAAGAGTGATGAAATAGTCATAGAATTAAAGCCATGAAGATTCTTCCTGTGCAGTATAGAAAGAAACTTTGTTTTCAGAAAGTCTTAAGGAATTGTGTGGTCCATTCGAAGGTGGTAGGCAGACTGAAGACAAGTTGACAAGGCAGCATAGAATTTCTCCTATCCAAAGGCAAAACAGCAGATAAATAAGATGGTTCAGTTATCTTTGTTTAAGGAAATCAGGGAAGAATAAGCTGGACAATTAATCTGAAGTGCTGCAAGGAGTTACACTGCTCCTCCAGTAAAGGAATTAATCTCAAAAACCTGTTGCATTATTAATGCAGTTGTTAATCTATTGTAGCTTTGTAGACAAGCAGTCATTCTCTGGGAGTGTTGTTCTAGTGTTTGTAAAAGGACATTCATTCTTTCAAAGGCTTTTTATCTACTGTGCCGTGGTCCTGAAAGAGAAGCCACGGTCTTCAGAGATACACAGAAATACATTTTGCTAAAGCGAAAGTAAACAAATCAGTAAGGAAGGGCAAAAACTGAACTATAATGAAATATGTTTATAAAGCAAGAAAGAATTAAAAAAGAAAAAAGTAATTGTCTTTTTGGTGTTGTATTACCAGACAATGAAATTATGCCATGAAACCTCAACTTGATGCGTTTCCCTAGCAGAAGGAGTATTGAAACAAAGCAGCAAACTTTTTTTTAATTGAATTTTGCTAAATAACAAAGTTTTGATATAGATTTCAAAATTACGCCCCAAACGTGGAGAAATGGACAAAAATGAAGAAATAAAAATGAACTTGGTTTGGTAGAAATTCCTGCAGTGAGATTATACAACTTCTAAATCAACTGGAGTCAATCCCATCCACAGTGAGCTATGATTTCATGCTTTCAGCTTCTACATGCTTTCAAAAATTAGGCCAACAATTTTCTTCTGACTCAGCTATTTTATGAAGGATCTAGGACAACAATCTTCATCTCAAAATGAGATATATTTAAAGAGTGTAAACAGTGTAATGTGCCTGAGGATGCATGGCCAGTTTGCTTGTATAATGATAATGTTTAACTGCGTTCCAGAGAAAACATGGAATTACAGTTCTGGCTCAGTGATACTGTTTAGCAGTCAGATTCCATTAGCTTCAAGGTGTTCCTTTTGATATACAGAAGCTCTTTGTAACGATCTGAGCTGTCTCTCTGATTTAGGCAACCTTAATGTCACAAATGCCAACTAAAATAATTTGATTCCAGCCTTCCTCCTACCAGTCAGTAATATGACATACTTTGACACTTTCTGCCCTGGTCTGTCAAAGATTCTTTAACCCTTTGCTTTATGTTAGATTGCAGAGTGGTCTGCTCTTGCCCGTAGATATTTGAGAGAGGATCACTAAATTAAAGGGGTCTGTGATGATTATTAATAAAGTCTCATAAAGAATGTAATAATAGAGTTTGGAAAATCACATAAAACTTTATTCTCAAATGTCTTTAAAATAAAACACAGACACTTGTCAGTATTTTTAATCACTTCATTCAATTTTTGATGAATATGATGTAGGCAGGGCTATTGTTGCAGGAATATTGGCAAGCATTTGTAAATGTATGTATCTGGAAAAGCATCTGTGTTGGAACTGTTTTATGTATTTGAAAAAACCTCTATACTTGTGGGATACATTCAAATAAGCAAAGGAACGTGGTAAAATTTTGGTGCTTGGATTATACAGAACAAATACAAAAATGTAAATAATAAACTCCTGGGTTAATTATATATGCACAAGCAATTCCTTAATTTAGAAAATCAAACACATTAGTAAAAAAATCTGCTGTCAGATTGTTCAGTCTAAAAATGTAAACAGAGCACTCACTTCTAATTCAAGTTTGCTGATGTTCTTTGGGTAAAGCTGCAGAGGTCAGCTTGAACTTTATCTTACATGGGATATTCCCAGTGAACTATGGCAGAGGTTCATTTGTGTTAAGGGACAGAATGTATATAACAAATAGTCAAAACATTGTGTACATCTATGCATGTATGAAGAAAAGAAATAAATGGAGACATTTAAAATTTTATCTGTGAATTAACGAATGCACCGTCTGCTATAATCTGACTTGATAAGAACACAATTATCTAGTTCTAAAATCGTAAATTACAGTAGAATTGTGTTGGTTTTTTTTTTAATAGGTGGCATCGAGTAGCTATTAGTGTGGAGAAAAAAAGTGTTACAATGATTGTTGACTGTAACAAAAAAACTACAAAACCACTCGACAGAAGTGACAAAACAGTTGTGGACACCAATGGCATCACTGTCTTTGGAACCAGGATCCTGGATGAAGAAGTTTTTGAGGTACAAATCAATAATGAACAAAGGGTATTGAGTGATTTTGTGTTGAGTGAAGTGCTTAATACAAACCAGAATAATTTTTTAGATCAAAAGCTGATATAATGTAGAAACTTTGATTTATAGAACCTGTTTGGCTAGGCTGAAATGAAAGAGGAGTAAAAGAAGGAAGGGTATTGTTGGAAGATTTGATGCATTTTTCTGTCCTTTAGATTATGTTGTATCTGGAAGGGACTTGTGTTTATTGTCTTTCTGCCTAATATTGAGATACCTGAAATATTTAGGAGAATTAGTCAGGGAAAGTTGTGTTGTATGATATGGAATCACTTTATTTCTATCTCTCTTAAACATTTGCAGGTATTTGTGCATGCTAAGAGTATTTTAGAGCAGGGGAGAAGGACCTGGAAAGTTTTCTGTGTAATATGAAGCCGTTATAGTGTTTATCCCACTTATTACTCTTTCCAGTAAATGGAACATACTTTGGCAATAAGGACATATAAGTTTCCATCATTTACTGGCCAAGAAGTACATATAGGAAGGGTAAAATGCCTCTAAGGAAGTATGAGACTGCCAATCATGAGGCCTTTCTAGGTAGAATCCTTATGTCAATGATTATTTTTACAGGCTAATAATGAAGCTTCTTTAGATCTACACTGTTGAGTTTCTTCTATAATATTGTTATACAACAGTTAAAAGTGTCAAATTTAAATTAAAAATCAAAAATAAGGGAATACAGATCAGTAGTTAACTTACTCCATTTATAAAACATGAGTGCTCCATAAATGTTCACTGTTTTAATCCTAGCTTTATGGAGAACATATGCTTGAGAAGCTGCATAGGTATCAGGAGAATTTGTGCAGCTATTTGTAAAGTCAGTTTAGAGGCTGAATCTTAATATTGAGTACTGAGAACAGCAGCATTTCTATCTTTTGCAGTTTCATGACATTTCTGAATTTCTTCAGTGATAAAGTTCTCTCACTGAATTGAGTACAACTCTTTCCTCTTGTTTTATTTGGAGAAATCAGTTACCATCTTGTAAGGTTATTTTTGTAATTGCTGGGGGTTTAGGTTTAGTCTGAAGTCTTACTTAAATTAGAAGCTTGCAATCTTTGCCTTTGGGATAGGTTTCTGCTTTGTCTTTTGCTATACAGCCACCATGGATTCATTTACACCAATGTTTGGTCATCTGAATCTGTAGCTAAAAATGTGCTTGTTGAAATTAGAGTGTACTTCAAAGTTTAAATGAGGTTCTGTGCCACAGACATTTTTAATGAATCGCATAATCATAGAATATCCTGACTTGGAAGGAACTAACAAGGATCATCAAGTCCAGCTCCTGGCCCTGCACAGGGCAGCCCCAAGAGTCACACCATGTGCCTGAGAGTATTGTCCAAATGCCTCTTGAACTGTCAGGCTTGGTGCAGTGACCACTGCCCTGGGGAGCCTGTTTTGGTGCCCAACCACCCTCTGGGTGAAGAACCTTTTCCTAATATCCAGCCTAAACCTCCCCTGACACACCTTCAGGTCGTTCCCTCAGTTCCTGTCACTGGGTCACCACAGAGAACAGATTGGTACCTGCCCCTTTATTTCCCCTTGTGAGAAAGCTGTAGACCACAATAAGGTCTCTCATCAACCTCCTCTTCTCTAAGCCAAGTGACCTCTGTCCTTCAAAGTCTGGCCAAGCAAAACATAATCTAGTTCATTTTTAGTTTGCTGTTTTTCTACTCTCTAAACAGCATTCTTTTTGTTGTCACTAACCATCTAACTAAACTAACTATCCATCCCTTAGTTACTGCTGCTACAATTTCTGGTTTGGTGCTGTTTCCTGAAACCTGCCTCCTGCTTCAAAGTCTCCTGATTTTGTCTTAAATGTTCTGTTTTTCTCAATTATGGTAGCACAGAGTGATATTTGGTGATTCCATGGGTCTCCTTTTTAGTATTTCTGTGTTAAGATCCCTGCTGTATCTTGGGACCACAATAGGCAGTGACGGAGCATGTAACACAATGTGTCTTATTCTGTGTGCAGGAAATTCCAGAAATTAAGTTATTTAGCCATGACATTAGATTTAACTGTTTAAGACTTAAGAGACTTTTTATATGTCATGTATTGCCTAAAAAGAAGTACCTGTTGGAATTTACACCTCTGAGTGTAAGAAGGACTAATATCTGTGAATCATAAAGCCTGTTTTATCTTGGGTAGTAATATTTTTACTCACAATAAGCCAATTATTTGATCACAGGGACAGTGGAGCACTCTTCAGACTCCTTCAACTGAATGGAAATTTAAAATGTGGAAATAATGAACCTGTAGGTAAATGTAATGAAATCTTGGGGTTTAAAAAACTACTTGTTGAATATGACATTGTTTCTTTTTTTGTTTTGAACCAATTTATGCAGCGTAACACAACTGCACAAAAACCAGTTGCACCTCTAAGGTAATTCATAGCCTTGTCAGAATCAGAGCTGTGAATAGTTAGATACACCATATGTTCCCATTCCCTTAGAGAGCACACCTAAACCTCTGTGACTTCTGTACACATAGAAGTCAGAAAGAGATATTATTGCATGCCATTATTCTGACCTCCTGATAACCCAGTTGTATCTTTTGAAAAAAGAATTGCTCTTTCAGTCATACAGGTGTAACGTATTTGTATGGACCATTGTTCCCGTGAGGAATATTTCACACCTACTTTAAAACAATGTTATATCACAGTGGATCAAATATTCTTTTTTGCTTCTAATTGCATTATTTTAAATTTGTAATACAAGATTTAATGAAATTCTTGGCTATTTCCTTTTCTGTTTTTCTGCTCTCAGTATTAACCTCCATTTTCTAGGCAGTTCTCCCATCTTTGTTCTGATTTTGGTAGTCTGGTTATTGCTAGAGCAATATGTTATAGTACACTGGGAAATTTGAAATGCATACATTCTAATCAGTTGGACGTGACTGCTTTGATGTAACTTTCCTGGTATGATCAATAATTTCAGAGTGAGTGGGTGTCGAGATTAGATAGATCACCACTGAAAGAAGGAAAGGGCTGATTAGTGTCATAAGAACATGATAAATGGCTACCAAGTGTGCTGGTTTTGTATACTCAACACACACAATACTCTTTGGTAAATTTACCTACTGGCACTAATGTTAAAAGGTATATTTTTAGTAGTGCTGTCAGAAAGATCTTCTGTTTTAGCTTTAAAAGCAAGAAAAATTTTATCTAAAGTATTTTTCAAATCTAATGGAGGGATTGTGTTTTTTATGAGAAAATTCCAATTTGGAATTGCCTGCTGCTCATTCCTGAACATAAGTGCTAATCAGATTTTATGACATTGTGGTCAGATAATATGGAAATCGATGTGATGTTAAAATTCAAGCAAGCATTGAACATCAGGTGCACTAAAATGCTTGAGAAACAAATTATAAACTGTGACTGTGTCTTAGAATAATAAAATTATGCTGTCTAGAAACTGTATTAACTGCCGAATTATGAAAACTTCATTTACACTGCTAAGCCCTTGCTCACTGAAGTGGATCTTTTGATATCAGTGGGACTAATTTGTAAATGCTTGTTTATGAAAGACTGTCACAACATTCCTCAAACTTTTATGTGTGTCTTTTGAAGTTAATGTCTTCTGTGTTTTCAAATACCTAGAGCAAGAAAGGCTGTTTTGTAAGGGCTTACTGCAAAGAAAAGAAATTTCCAAATAGCATACAAGAAAAAAAATAAGAAATTAGTGAGATGCTGGTACATGGCACCTAGTAAAAAGAATTTTGAATTGTATCCATTGAAATATGTTTGTAGCATAAATGTTTGATAAATAATAGGGATCTTTTTATTCTTTGCCAGGATTTAAGGATTTGTCACTCCTCATTTAGTACTTTTGGTGTGATCAGTACAACAGTTTTTTAGAAGTGTTTTATAACAAGTTAATAATTAACAGAGTCTTTATGCAGGTATTTCCCTATAGAAATTTTTTCTTCTTCAGAACTCCACTTGTGCCAGACCAATGCAATAAATTTTAGTCATTGTGCTGTAAATGAGTATAACAAGACAAAATCTTATGTATAAGACTCTCAATTAAAACCCAATGAAAGCATTAAAAGCACAGAGTTTATAAGATTAAATCCTTGCTGTAATACTTGTTAACAAAGAGTTTAGATTTTGATACTGGGCATTAGTCTGTTTTCATGAGAAAAGCACTCATACACTTGTGTACAGAATAGGATTCCTTTAAACAGCCTGAGTGAGCCGTTGAAGATAGACTGATGGTGCCCTCACAGCATTATGGTTTAACCTTCAGACACGTGGCAAGCCCAAGAATGCAAGTGCAGAAAGGCCCTTCATCTGTGTGCATGCCCCCTTAAGAAGGTAACTGGAGTAGAATGGGTAGAGCTTTTACTGACTGATCAAATTTGCTGTAGCTACAGTAGAATAGAGAAGCCAGCCCAAAAGCGAAGTGTCCCCGAAGGCAGGGAGTGTGAGTGAGGTGTCTTCAGTATCCTGTCTCATATAGTCCCATTGGGCTGCACTATCAGATCATGTAGACACAGGCAAAACCAATTTCCATTATATATCACATTTAATAATTGCTGCTGACCCACTGAATGTTTAATATCCATCAGACTAAAAAGTAATGTTTAACATAAATGGGGCAGAAACCAAAATATGCAATAGGTTCCAGGCAAAAATATTTAGAATCAGCCTTTTAGGTATCAACACCAGAGAAGTGGCCAACTTCCAGCATTGAGAGGTAAAAAGAAAACCAACACAAAAAAAAGAAAGCAAAGCAAACAGTTTTTCCATTTCAGAGGCACCTAATAAAAACCCCAGATTTCTTACAAAAGCCTTCTATTAGGCTTGTTTTGTCTTGCTTTTTTTTTCTTTTTTATCTCAAAGAATGGTCATTTGCTGTTTATTAGTTTTTTATAGTTTTCCACACTTATGCTCAAGGAACAAAAGTAAATAATTCCAGTTTCCCTTCCCTATTTTTAAAAGCAGGAGCGGGAGAGTAAAAGAAAGAAAAGTTCTGGTAATTCATTGGAATTCAAGTTCATTTGCAAGGAATGTTCCCAAGAAACAAACGAATGGTCATTTAAACTGTTTGTAATTACATTAAATGTACTTAATTAAGTAAAAAATGCTGCATGTTCCGTCAGCTCTGACAAATTTAACAGATAGGATGTATTATCACCCCTTTTATTATTGTGTGTAATACATTTCAGTTTTAAACACAGCTGTAAATGAGGTTTCAAAGATACATGAAAATATAAGAGGGTTGCAGATCTTTTATCAAGCAAATAAGATGTCCTTGGTCACGTGTGTGTATGTGTGCTATGTACACTTGCTGTTACATAGGCATTGTAATAGAATCTAATCCTTTCAGCCAAGAATCACAGTTGACTTTGATCTGTTTTGAAGGTTAAAAAGTATAATTGGTATATCAAACTATTTCTTAACCAAGCTGAATTTATTCTCCTGTAAGCATGGTGTTTCAAAAAATCAAGAAGACATTGATTTCTGTGGAAACTTTGACCTGTACAGAATTCTGCTTTGACAATTTATTACTTTTACAGTGCTTTAGTCTGGCAGGCTCTAGATATTTTTCTCTAGCTATATTATGCAATCAGCCTTGGTTATGGAATATTATATTAAAGGCCCTTGGAATTCCTCAATCCCTCAAATCTTTTCAGGAAGATTAAATGAATTCTGCAGCAGGTTTTTCTAAATTCTATAGTAATAATATCCATGCTGTCTAGACTTTTGTTCTTTGGAGTCTGTCACTGTACTGTCACATAACTAATTAGAGCAAGTTGGCACATATACACAGGTTGGGATTTCTTCTGATTTACTGAAGAATTCATTTTGTACTTTTTAGGCTTTAGCCATACCATGAAAATGAAAGATACTGGTTTTGTTCTCCTGAGTTTATGTGGTGCATAACACTGCTTTATTTTGCTTTTATCACAGTTTACTTAGACATCTTTAAAATCTAATTATCCTTATAAGCACATAGGAAGTTCTCATTTTATCCAGAGTATTAATCAGAAGAATGGTGTTTTTGCTAACACTAACCCTCCCACCCTCTAGTTATGGAAAGCCTTTTTGAACCTCTCAGATATATATAAATTAGACGTTTAAGTAATTGCTGCATTTATTTTTTTTTTTTGTGAAACTGGAAAAAGAGCAAGAAGCTTTCTCCTAATGAAATAATTCTCAAAAATCTCATTATTTTGCTATAAGAAACTGCAGCTTGGGTTCTCAGTTTTGGTCAAGTCACATTGTTAAGTATCATCCTAGTTGTTCAAGTAGCAAGATCACTTGTTCTTAGAAATTATTTTTTTAATGTTTTTATTAATTTATGAAGATTGTTTTTGTGGAGAATATCCTGCAGAACTTCTCAAGTAGTACTTGCCTGCTATTCCATGGACAAAGATCACGTTAATGTGGCGGGTTTATTGTTTTATTAAGATTCTTGTAAAAGAGAGATCCCCAAACTCTGTCTCTGAAGTTCTTGAGTTTCTTGTGGAGCTTGCGAAGTAGACCATAAAATTTTGCATACTGGAAGGAAACATTAATTTCAGCAGCGATTCCTTCATGTAGTTCCCTTAAAACCTTGTAGGAATTCACATTTTTGCCTTTTTAACAACATGGGTGATAATAGTAGAGATATCTTTTCTTGATGATAGAAACTTTTAGGTAATAAATAGACTATAAGTGGACTACTTTACAGTTGTACTTCCCTAAAGCACCATGTTTAGAAAGCATTAGTAAGACTACATAGTTAGAAGGAAAGAGAGTGTTTCAAGAAGACAGGTAATATCTAAGACATTTAAGAGGTCGATTAAAGTAATAAACAGCCATTACCATATATTACTATAATGATAAAAATTCATTCCTTACTACTCAGGCCCTTGATGATTTACATAGTTGAGAAAAGCTGACACCATATCTCACTGGAGATATTTTCCTTGTTCCTGTTTCTGCTGTGGAATCTAAGAAAGGCTCCAAAAGCTTGGAATTAAACAGCAATTATTTATGTAAGGCTAACTAAAGCAATAATTACACGAAGACAAAGTCAAAATGGGAAAGAGAACTTATTAGTCTACTGCTTTTCTGCAAATTTGGTCTCCATTTCCTTTTTTTAAAATTTTTTATTCAACACTATTTTTTCAGTGTTGCAAACTGTATTCATATCAAGAGGCTCCTTTTCCAGTGCAGATAACTCACCTTGTGCATCACTGCTTTGTGTTTCTCAACAAATTGTGGAAATGTACATGCACATAAACTTCATATTCCAGAATGTCACTGTGGAATGTCTGAGAGATTCACAGAGGAATTTTCAATGTGTGAATTCAATGCACTCTTCTCATTCTTAGCTGGGCTGTTCCTTGTTGTAGAACTGTTAATGTGAGGGAACATCTCTGCAGTTGTTCCACTAAGCAGGTATTTTACTGACTTGAGCATATTCTCCTGGTAGCTCTCTAGCCTCATTCTCCACCTGTGCTGTGGCATGCAGCAAAGAAGTGAATGTTTCCTCAGATCTAAGTAACTCCTTTAAGTAGTTTCAGGCAGCTTTTTTTGTATAACAATGAGGCTGATTCAAAAGTCTCTGATTTTAATTATGAGCACACTCCCAGAATAGAGAGGAATGAAAATGTTCGTAGACTTTAACCATTTTTATTCCTTATTGGGATGAATTACTCAACTATGCATGGTCATGAAAATTTCATAGAGAAGGAAAACGAACTAATCTATAGAGACAGTTGCTTTTTGTGTTTGGTGGGGTTTTTTTGTTTGGTGTTTTTGCTTTTTGTTGGTTTTTTTTTTTTTTTTTGCTCTCTACACTTTTCAGAATACTTAAAGGATGCTCAGGTGTATTTGTACATTTTAAATGGTTCTTCTGTCTCCATCCCCACTTTTGCTCTCCCTCTCTTGCTTTCATCATTCTATCCTGTAGGCACATATTCATATATGTTTAGGTACCTCAGTGTTGTTTCAGAGATCAACTATTGGAATTTTTAATTACTCAATTTATCTATAATTTCATTTTAAGTTCTTGGAACTTGTGCAGGTATATCATTAAATGCCTAATTTATGACTCCAGGTCATGAAATACAAACAGATTATTTGTAGTTTATTTGTGAAGAACTTTATAAAAATCTATTTTGGTCTCAGAAAGTCAAGCAGTTAAAATCAAAGAATGCACATGTGAAGACATATGTCTTTCTATGCAAAATTTTCGAAGAGGAAGAGTATATTTGTCCAACAAATACTGTAGAATGATAACTAAATCACAATAATGAAATGTGCAATAATGTGTGTGGAATGTCATGTGCTGAGATGATTGACCTGGTCTGAAAGGAGAGTTCTTCTCTCACTATTGAAATAGGACTTCCAGTACTTCAGAGAACAAAATACTCAAAGGAGCCATTTAATTAGCAAAGACGGAAAAAATAAAAACAAAAAATAGAAAAAGAAAATAATTTACTGGAAATATTTGTATGGCAGATGATGAAGGGAAAAGAGGGAAATTAACATTTGGGATGCCAAATGTAGAATCAATTGGTTCCTCAGTAAACTTATCGCACATGGATAGCCAGTAGCAATTTATGTATTTTGTGCAAGCCTTCTGAGGGCCTCCCTCAATGTGGGCCCATGACAGGCAGACAGGCAGGGCTGGGAAGCACAGTCAATGGATTAGGAACAGCTTTAACCAATTTAGGGACATCTAAGCCAAGTGGTAACAGCATACTGAGTGCTTCTTGCAAACACACAATCCAACAAAGCTCAGTGCCAAAATTCCATGGCATTCATGATCAGCACAAAGCAGGCTCCAGAGTACTGGCTGCGTTCCCCGACCTGGGTTCTCTTGGGCTGTCACACTGAACAGTAGTTTCAGGAGTCGTTTGGGCATTGCTCACTCCAGCTGGCGCACTGTGCGCGTGGTGAGCTGGACGGGCACCTCAGAAAACCGTGAGTGTTCAGGGGCATGGAGCAAGACAATGACTTGAACTCAGGGTGAGGACAGAGGTTCTATACGTTAATTAATGGCTGCTCAAAAGAGTTACTTACCTCTTTTGTCATTCGGTTGCTAATTCTCTCGTAATTTTTACCCCTGCTTCACTTATTTGAATTTGGCTGATGAAAGAGGAAGGGCAGACCACTTTGGAAACACTTTGCTGGAGATTGGGGATGTGTAGCCCAGAATGACAGTGACTGTGCAAAACCTCTCAAAGTGCTCAGACTCTTGAGGGAGTCATGTAAGAAATCGAAGGGGGAATTTCTCTATATGTATAGCAGATTTTGAAAGAATGTGCTCAAATCAGAAAGCATTGAAATAAGTGAAATAAGGAAAATAAAAGAGACGGTCCAGAACTGCTGCAGGTAAACAAACTGCTACGTTTGTATTTATTTCTGAAAGCTTAAAAAAATATTTGAAATCTAAATTAATCTGAGACACACATGAGTCTATAAAGCAAAATGAATTGAAAGCATTGTAAAAAGCAGACTTGTAGCATATAACCATTATGTGCTATGAAATTATTTCCTACTATATGTTTTAAAAGGTAGTAAAAATGTTGTCGAACTGGGAAAATTGCAAATTATTTTTTCCTTTTTTTTCAATTTGGGGAAGTTTTCCTTATTTCTTTGTTTGTTTTTTTTTTCTTTTTGAAAGGAAGGAGCATTACAATTAGTCTTTACTATTTTGAAATATTCTCCAGTTTTCTTAATTTGTTAAAGGTTACTGTTATGATAGGTGTAAAGCAATTTTGGAAATACTGAGAGAAATGTGAATTTTCCCAACTGTAAGTTTCCATCAGTTATGATATATTCACTGTAAAGATAAAACACCTATTTTGCACCTATTTTGGGTAAAACCAAAATAAAATTACATTAGAAGTATATAAAAGCTTAAAAATCCCCCCTCTCTGGGGAAATAGTGAGAGATTGAAATTAATGGGTTTTGACCAAGAACATGTGCCAATTTTCAACAAGCTCATTTTTATGAGAGCATAAGAAGCTCCTGGACGAGGAAATTTATAGTGGAAATGTTGGCAGGAATTTACCTAATGCTGTTTAAGTAGTTCCACTATGTTAAGAAATGTGCTGGATACCAGACGCTTTCTGTGGAAAATGATAAACATACAAGGTCTCTGCAGGGGTCCTAGCAGAGCCATTTTTATTATCCAGAATAGTGGATCCTTTTACTGTGATGTTTTTCTGCATTATATATGGAAATAGAGGTGAAAATAACATTTGTTAGCAGTTAAATTTTTTTTTCAACACATTCTATAGTGTGTATACAGTGCTTACTAAATTCTTTTTTATTTCAATTACTGTGTCTCTGGTACAGACTTTTTAATTTTATTTTATTGTATCCTTCTTTGAGACTACAGATGTGATGCAAAGTCTCAGAATTACACTGTAGATGACTTGCATGCTGAGCTGCATGCTTGTAGTAGGAAGTGCCCTGAATTAAATCTTAAGAATTTAGACTAGTTCCCAGTGAAGAAGTAAGCAAACAGCATGAAAATGACAGAGCATGAATTACACCTTCCCACCAGACATCATTTTAAGCCAGAATTTTGCACTAAGTCCATTTGGTATTAATTTGCATTGTTTTGCTATGTGAACAACATTTAAGATATTTGCCATAATAGCAGCAGAAATTAAGTAGCTGTGTTATTTATAACCACACATGGTAATATCTAACTATTATGTGCCTAGTTTTGTTTCTGAATGCAAACTCTGTACTTCTGGTGAACTGTGGACTGTCTTTGTTTTTGTTATTTAATCTACATATGCTTTTCTGCAGGGTGAGATCCAGCAGCTGTTGATTATAGCTGATCCCAGAGCTGCATTTGACTATTGTGAGCATTATAGCCCAGACTGTGATTCCCCAGTGCCCAATGCTGCTCAGGCTCAAGATCCTCAAGTTGATGAGGTGAGTAGTCAGTCCTGTATTACTAGATTAATTGCACATTAATGGTTGTGCTGGAGACAGGTTACCAGAGGAGCACTTCAAGATAAATGGTATGCATTGTTCTAGAAGTGGAGGAAACAGGTTGCAGGAGTGCATTCATTTGTGCTGTCCCCTCATTTGTGTCAAGCCTTTGAAGGAACCTATCATATCGGTGG
The DNA here is from genome assembly GCA_013396755.1 of Sclerurus mexicanus. NCBI lineage: Eukaryota > Metazoa > Chordata > Aves > Passeriformes > Furnariidae > Sclerurus > Sclerurus mexicanus. The sequence goes on along the minus strand of VWZF01004508.1, from coordinate 379,702 downwards.
TATTTGAACAAGCAGCATTCTCAGTGAAGTTAAACTGTAATTCTTTTAAAAAATTATAGCAGTATGAGTTTGTTTACTTGTAGCTATTTGTCCTTCTGTGTATTATTTCAGTGATGTTTATGATTTCAGTGATGCTGAGTATCAACAAATGCCACATTGGAAAGGAGCTTTGAATATTCTACAATTGTAAACATCCCCTGTTAGAAATGCCATGTGTTCTAGTGAGCTGTGTGCACAAAGGCCTGTGCACACAAAATTACTTCACCCAGTTCCACTCTTAGCAGGTAAACCAAAAGGGACAAAACAGAGTAGAAAAATGAAAGGTATTAAGAGAAACCATTTGTCACTGTAGACAGCCATAAACTGAGTAATTCACTGAGGTCAAGATAGTTCCTCAGATTACACCTCTGAGCATCAGCAGTCTTGTGTATTGCTGTAGACATTCTAAGTACTTGCATTGAACAGTGCCAAGTAAAAAGTTTTTGTAAAATGTAACTAGTTGTAATTGAATTGTCTCTGGACAGCAAGGATGTACTCAACCGTGTGTGATCTGAGTGGTTATTGCTACTGATTGCTCAAGAGATCACCATTAAAAACTTGCTGAATTGTTCCTAGAGGCATGCTTTGAGCCTGTTTTGGGACTGAACTTTTCCTAAATAGATGGTAATTTTATTTGTTGTCACTATTCTATCTCACTGAAAATTATGTCAGCAAGAGACAAAGATCCATAGGGCCCATAACTTATTTCAAAGGGACTCCCTCCCACATCCATTGCATCAGACATGCAGTTCAAAATGTATCAAGTCAATTACACATAGAGGCCTTTGCATTACATTACAGTGTGTTGAGTCTGGTCTCTTCATGGGGACTTCATAGGATTTTCCTGTCTGTGTGGCTGGCTACCTGGATCTCCATATTCCAAAACAGAACAGGTTGAAAGCATATTGCTGATAATTTATGCAGAGAAAAAAAATAACAAAGCTGTTTAACACTAGCATCAGTTGAAAGCACTCATTTGTAGATCAAAACAGATATAGACCTCTTCATAATTATAAAAGCTATGTAACTATGTTCACATATGTAGTTATATGCTCATCATATACAACTTGCAATTATATAGTCTATCTATTGAAAGCAGTATGTGGGCACCAGAAAAAAACAGGGAATCCATAAAATCCAAGAATTGGCACTGTTCTCCTGGAAGGAGTTATAGAGGATAGCAATGCTGATTTTTGTAAACTGTTAATTGCAAAATTAAATAAGGTGTAAAAGATAGAAATGTAAATGCAGCTAGTCTATAAGGAAAATTATTATTTCAAAATCCTTGATTGCATGTTTTGAGGAGATTGCAAATTTGATTAGTGATATCTGATAGAATTGATGGACTTATGTAAAGCTTCTGATTTTTTTTAAAAAAAGCATTGTATGGTAAAGATAAAGTACCTGACAAACAGATTCTAATCTGGGTGCCTTATTCCAGAAATTACTATAAAGAGCGAGCTATCAGTGAAGTAACTTTTTAGTAGGGTTTCTTGGGAATTGCGCTAGAAACATAGAAATGTGTGTGAAATGGATGCCATTAAAATTTGTCAGGGTCATGATACTGCAGGGCAGTAAACAATGATGGTAACATGACTAAAGGCAATGTTACACACATACAAGGCAAAGAAAGAAATATAGGGCAAACATAAAGAACTAGGAAGTACACACTGCAATACACTCTTCCTTGCTTGTGGTAACAGAAGAACCTTTCATGTGCAGCAGATTGTCCCCATCTGTGGGCTCCGTCTGCTGCTGTGACAGTGAAAGCAGTTTGGGGATACATCGTTTACCAAACTGGGATACTAATCATGCTGAAAGCCAACATGAAAAGATTATTGTTTAGCTAAAATGATTTCATGGGTTGATCTTCCATGTTTTCACACAAACTTTTGTGATAGAGAAAAGAGAGAAAAGTGGGGTAAATGCTAGACAGAATTGAGTCTTTCAATGCCAGTTTTGGCTTAAATCAGCAGAAGCTGAAAAGATTTGTTGGACACTAGCCTCAAAGGATTCTGGTTATTAAAGCAGGGACAGAGTGTGTGCAGGAGTACACAAAGCAAAACTGCCACAATAATGCATGTCTCACTTTGTAAATGAAAGAGTAAGAGTACTGATGCAATATTACTGTTGATTGAAACATATACTGGTTCATCACATATGTCGCTCAGTTGCCATATGCAACGATCCTTGACAAGAAGAAAATACTGGCTGCAGACTGGTGGGAGGTGGAGGGGAGAAGAAAATAAGATAATTTGAGTTAGGAAAAGATCTACTTAAATTTTTAGGAAAGAAAGAACAAATTACCAAAATGATGAATCTCTAGATATCTTAAAACCAGGGATAGATACCTTTCTGAAAATTTTGGAAAATGTTGTTCATACTTTACTTGGCTCAGTTAGAGTGACTGTAAGAAGTTTTCAAGTCTTGCAAGTATTACAAGAGTTAGTCAAAATGGTCTAATAGTCCCTTCTGTCCTTACATCTCTGATCCTTTGAATTATTGCATACCAGAATAAGGAACTGATAACTCACTTAGATATAGATTATGGGATTGCAGTGCCTGTTAATGTGTCTTTCCAGCACTGACTATGAAACCCAAAGGAAGTGGTTGACTTTCATCAGTGAAATAGTTTATTATATTTGTTGAGTTGCATCTAGGAAACTGAATAGGATTTCTCTTGACATTGTACACCTTCATAGTCTTCTGGCAAGTTCTTTGTTATTATTAATTTAATAATGACAGTTCTTCATATTACTAATTATTTTAATTTGGAAATGTAAAGCAAATATTGCTAAAATCTACACTTTGGAATGGGAGGTTAAGTTTTTAGAGTATGGATAGCAGAAGAATCAATTTTCAAAGTTAGCTTTCCTTCAGAGTATTTAAGTCATTTCAGAGTTGAAATATAGGCCTTGTGGGCTGCTGATCCTCTGCTTCTAAAATTCATCTGATGAAAAAAACAGCTCATCTCTTTAATTGGAATTACATGATGATCTGGTACTGTAATATAATCGGTCTGGTAAAGAAAGCATGAGGTCATAATGGAAACATTTTGTCCCATCAAGAAGTAGCAGGTTTCATTCTTCCTTTCATTTGTAAGAAAACAGTCATATGCAATATTCATTACAAGAATAGCTGTTCAGTAACTATTGCTGGTCTTACAAGAGAAGAAAGAAAAGCAAGAGGAAGAAAATTGCATCACATTTAAAAATATATGTTACCTGACATCTCTTAGTTGAAATCTCTCACCAAGTTCCACCTATTGAAGATATAATTTTGAGTCAATCTTTTTGATAGTCGTGGGAAACTACTGATAAAGTTAATGCAGGATATATATACTTTGTGCTAGCTGTGAGCACTTGGTGCTCACAACAGTTTTTCATTCCTCTTTTCTCAGATCTGTAACCATTGCATTATTTAGCAGTATTAGAGTTTAGGTAAACTTTCATAGGCAGATCTCTGGAGCAGAATTGAAGTAATACTGCCCATGTGTAGTAGGTATATTTTACACTTGGCTATGTCGGTACCCATAGGAGGATCATCAGAGTGTTCCACAAGCTGAATGCCCCTTTAAATCCCATTCCTGCTTCTTGATTCTCTGGCTGCATTCTTGGCCAGTAATATCTTTGATATAGAGCTGAAAAAGCAAATGACACTATCTTCAACTACACTCATCACCTCTGTCATACTTGCTTTCATTGCATGCTTTGATTTCTTGCTAGAGTTAGTAGTCTTGACTAAATTCAGAAAGTGATGGAAGTTTCTTTTCCATTTGCATGAATTGATTTTGAAGTTCTAAATGCTTCCTCATATATTCAGGAGTCTACTTATTATCTTTCCTTTGGTTAGCAGTGCAACCATGACAGATGTCTGTGAAATCCTCCAATTCTGTGTACTAATAGGAGGGCCTGGGTTTTGCACTCAGAAATGGTAGCATCCAAAATGTAAAGACGCTCTTCTCAAGGTTTGTTGAGACCTGAAACTGAGTGGATCATATGCATGTCTGATCATCTGAAAAAGGTGATGTTGTGGTTGTAGCTCCAGAAAAAGGATGACTATGTGCCACATATCCAGTCTTGACTGTTAATGGCAGGGTAAATCCAAGTTGCCAGCTTCACAGCAGGTTACTAAAGTCATTAAACTTGTCCCTGGTGTTTGTAAATTTAGTCCTCCTTTAATTGACCAGTCCTTCAATAGTTCTATTGTTTCATCTTAAAAACAGAGAATAGCCTTCATCAGGATGGATTGATAAAAGCATGCTGTGACTAAACCATATTTGTAAAGTACATCTTTACATCCCTAAGTAGTGTCGAGATGCATTGCTCCATCTGGACAGATTTTGCTTCAGGAAATACACCTGGAAGATTTTGCATCTGTATTTCGCTATTTGCAACAGGACCAGTTCAGTACAGTACAAAACATAGCCTCTATTTATTAGCTGATGTGAAAGACACGGGTTGCTGATCTTTCGGAAGGAAAGGATTGGTAAGAATAAGGTTTACCTTGTACTAAGTTTAGGACTCTTACATAGTTTCACTTGTCTTCCTTGTATCAGCAGGACTAGAAAGTACTGCAATTTTGAAACTACTTGAACATGGTTTCAGCAAGGTGGCTGCATGTCCTAGCTTGTAAATTCAAGAATTTTCATAGTACTCCTCAGAGACTGTGCTCTTAAAATGGAGGATTTTCACCTGCTTGGCTGTAATCTGATTCCAGCGTGGAAATTGTCCTTCCCCACTTCTCATCCTTTCATGTTCTTTCTGTCTGTGTGCCTGAATATCAGTGCAACCAGTGTGATCACATTTTGCATCTCAGGAAAGTTTCACTTTCTTTAGCAGAAATGAGTCAACCAAATACCAAAAGTATTTTCTGTGTGATTATGCATGATGTAATAGATCTGCCTACATATTTGTGCTTTTTTATATGTTTTCTAATTGTTATTCATAGATGTCTGACATTTCAAACTAAGCCTCCTAGCATAAACATCAATTTATTCACCACTTTCTTTTTTAATACTAACATACTTGGCACAGGCATTTTTCTTTTTTTCTTCCTTTTTTTTTTCTTCCTCAGCCAACATTTCTGTTTAGTTTGTGGCTTCTGAAGAACTATTTGTTACCAAACAGTTGCAATTTTATTAATCACATAGTTGGCACAATTCAGCACAGCCATTCGGCTTACCATGAGAGAAGCCCTACTACTGAGATTTGCAGAACAGTTATAATACTGAGCAACACAGAGCTATATTTTAATTATTGATTGGTCAAGATCACTGCTGGAATGAATGCTTTCAGTTTCTGAATAGGTCTGCAATGTGTACTAAAAAGGAATCTGTGTGTCTGTAAGTTACTAAAACAAACTCCTAACACCATACTTAACTCTGGCTCATGACACAGTAATTCTCTTCAAAATGTTCCTCCACTTACCCCTTAAGATATCAGACATTATTTAACATAGACATTGTCTATTGTTTTGGTACCAATAAAAATTGCATAGCAGAGTGTTTGATTCATGTTGTTTGGCTGACGAAGCATTTGAAATTATGTGATGGGTTATCACTGTTAGGGTGGAATGACTGAATTTATAGAGGCGTATTCCACTGAATACCTTTTTTTTTCTTGTAGATAAGGCTAATTTGCATGGACTTCTTGAGAGAAGATAAATGAATCAGATTTTATGACTTTGCATAGATTTTTATAATTCCCAAAGAAATACTGCAATTTCAATGCTATTCTTTAGCTATTTCAAAAAGTCTGGGTTTATCCATGTGGTTCTTTCTTTAATTCCTTTGTGTGGTTGCCTGTGGTCTTCTAGAAGCTTGTCACTGTGTTTTGGATGGCAGTGCCATACTTCATTAGAAACAAGTTGTGTTGTGTTGCATTTCCAGAATTGCTTAAGCCAGAAAACATATAAAAATACATTGACAGAACTGTAGACATGTATCGTTGCTGCAGGTGAGGCCCTTGGACAGCACCATTTATAAGTCAGCCATGTTTCTTTGAGTTCACTAAGTTTAGGTCTGAGTATTAATTTGCTGAACAGGGAGAGAGTAATCATATATTACATACCATATTTGAGTCTAAAGTGCTGCTGGTTTTGAAAAGTATAAATAGTATCAACTTATTTTGGTAATGCCAAAGATACCACTGATGAAAACAAAGCATTGCTTGATTATATGAGGCAAATATCAAGTGTCCATACACCTCACAAAGAGCATGTTCTCCATCTAAAATGTTTTGTTTTTCAAATATAGTTTGAAGTGCTCTTATTAATGTGCAATATAGTTTTGAACAAGTACCAAAATATGTTACATCTTTTCTATGTGTTTATCAAATCTCATAACTGTCCAGTTTATATGTGCATGGGTAGAAATAATCAAAGGGACAATCAAGCAAAAAGCATCTGACTTCTGAAAAAAAATCTGTACCTCCTTTTTAAGAAAAGTTGTTGATCATAGTAGGACTTTGAAGAGCCACAGGAGTGAATAACAGAAACACATATAAAGCAATTTTTTATAGTGTTACTCTTATAATTGTTGAGGAAATCAACTTCTGTGCACTAAAATCATAAGTAAAAGAATTTTTTCAAAAAGTATTGCCAGAGGAAACAGTTAAACCAGTGTTTTGGTCACATGGTAGAATGTAGTTTGGAATACGGAGATCTGTTTAATCTCATTTGTAATTTCTTCTAAAATGTCAATCTCTGATGATGATGATGGCTTCTGTGAATCCTGAGACCATTTGGAAGTGTAATGTATTAATCATCTCATCAATCTAATGAAACAAACAGATATTGTCTTCATTTTACAGACAGTGATGCTGACTTGTAACAGAGGAGATTTCAGAAATGGCTAGTCCACATGAGGCACATTAGAATATTTCTCCTAAACAAAGGAAAGCAAACACTTGTCCAGACTCTGGCCACAATTCCACCTTCTGTTCACTCCCTGGGCATGTAAAGAGAACGGGTAGCAACCAGGAGACTGCTTTAATTTGCCAGACTAACCAGTTCCTGTAGCTTCAAGCAAGACAGGAATGGTAAGACTGTTTAAAGCAGCCCTTTCTTCTCAGCTGAGATGAGTAGTGCTTGGTGCACATAATAGCGAGACTAGTTTCTTCATGGCACAGCCACGAGTACAGTTCAGGAGTTCCTGGCTCCCTAGATTATGTTCACAACATGCCAATTCTAAAGCTTTTTTCTCTTGTAAAAGTTTTGTGTTCCAAATCTTCATTTGATACTAGTTATTGTAGATACAGAGCTATGGAGCAGTCTACAGAAGCTGAATCTGAAATGAAATTATACCAGTGAGGCATTTGCTCAGGAAATGTGTACCATGGAGCCACCCTGATTTTCAGAACTCTATGGGCAGACAAGAGGAAGATAGCCATGTTTATTTGTGAGTTGTGGCCTCTTTCCTGTATCTGAAATTATTTACCCTGTTCATGTCAGATATTGGCATCTCTGCTTTTCTGGTCACCTGCAAAAAAATACAGGTAAAAGAGTATAGGTAGAAAGAGGCATTATTTGAAATCTAAAGATTAAATAAATACATGATTTCACAAAGATCTCCTAGTGCTCCCATTAATCGAAATTATAGTTGATTCTTCTTTGCAATCCAATAAAAGAGAAGTTTTTTCCTGGCACTAGTACTTACTTTTTTATTACTTTTTTATTGTGCTTTGAAAGAAATAAGGAATTTTTCTCTGAAATGAGTAATTATATTGAATTGTTCATACTAATTTAATTTTGTTAAACTTTACTCCTAAGTAAAGGTTAAGATGCTTTCCAGTATTGCTAATCTACTATGCTACCACTAACACAGGAATGCCTGATATTTTTCCATTTGCAATGTAGTACACACCAGAAGATTTTATCGAATATGACTATGAGTATGGGGAAGCAGATTATAAAGAAACTGATTCTGTAACAGAGGGACTCCCACTGTTTGAAGAAACAGTAGCACAGACAGAGGTAACAGAATCTGATCTGTTTGTTGTGTGCTGTCCGGCTGTCCCCTACCACATGGTTTGTCAATTTGTGTCTTCTGTATATAAACGTAATGTTTTCCTTTCACTTACTGCTTTACTCTGTAGCACTTGCTTTCAGTTAGAGATGGAAGGTCTCACGGCTGACAGCACTCATCTCGCATTTGGTCACCCTTCTTTCACTCATGCTTTCTCAATTTTCTTTTCATTTTATTTATGTTTTTCCATTCCATCTTTCATAACGTTTGCAGAAAAAGAAAGCCATGGTCAAAAAGAAGAAGAGGACAGTGGCCACTAGCTCAAAGGACAAACCCCAAAAGGCCACAACAAAAAAATCTGAAAAATATGCATCCAAGAAGAAGAAAAGTTATCAAGCAGCAGCAAAAGACAAACTAGGGGTAAAGGTAGCCAAGAAATAATCAAGATCTTTCCCAGAACAAGACTGGAAGATCTCTGATAATAAGACAAAATTTACCTAACCCCACTAGATGAATACATCTGGCTAATACCATAAACTGATTAAAAGTGATACTTCTTGAACTTTTTTTTTTTAATAATTTACTCTTTCTTTAATACTAGGCAAACGTTATTGATGGATTTCAAGAGTATAGCATAGCTGAAAATGACTATGGGCCTCAGACAGAAGCTCCCTCCAGAACTACTGAAGCAAATGAGGTAATAAGGACTTCCATCTTCTTAATTAAGAACTTTGGTCCCACCAGGTGTTGGTGATTAAAAAAGTAGAAACACATTTTAAAAAGATGAAAGGCTATGTAAAAGATACATACTGTAACAGTATTTAATGTGATTTTATGCTTTCCCAGCCAATATCAGAAACTACTATTTCCTTGGGCAGAGCTCCCATTAATTCTGTAGAGGTCTGCTGAATCTTCAAACAGTGGAGTTCATGGTTGTGAAAATCAGTGTTATCTGCTGTGAGAATGTAGGATTGCTGCATTCAGTGTGGATTTGAATGGAGCTGTGTCTAGCATAAACTAGGTTAGATACTAGACATAGTCCTCCCTAATCTAAAAGGAAGTGGAGTCTAATTTTTTCCTCTAATTCTTAAAATGCAGCATAAAACAAATCCAACACAAGACAAAGAAGTGCTGCAACAAAAGCGACATATGGAAGTTGAGTCAGAAGCCATAATTTCCTTTTCACAGTTCTTCAGCTAAGAAAACCAGATTACTTGCTTTTCTGTTCTAGTCAGCAGAAACACTCTATTTTAAACTGTCAAAAAGATAAAATTATTATTTTGAATTATCTTAAAAAACACATTTTTATAAAGCCACAGTGAGAAGCCTAGACATTATTTTGTTAAAATTGCTACACCTAAGCCAGTATTGATTAATATGTCTGCATATTAATTAATGCCAGTGTTAGAAAAATGATGGCTGATTGTAAGAAATATTGTTTTCATTTTTCTTTTATCTTTCCCTTTCAAAATTAAGATATGTTGCTTAAAAGATGTACAAAACTCCCCCTCCCCCCCTTCCCCCGAATAGTTGAAAAGAGAAAAAAGAGTTCCCATTTTTTTTATGGGTTTCATCCTATGTATCTTTGAAGGTGAAGGTGAATTCAGGTATGTTTTACTCATTCTACTGTAAAGCATTCTTGTGTTAAATCTACTGTCTGCTTCTCACCAGTTATTCCAATAACGTATAGCTAAATAATTCAGGCTTGTGGGCATTTTTAAGCCAATTGCACTATTGTACAATAGTAGAGTTGTAATGAGGTAGATTCAAAACGCTAAATGCTCTTCCTGGTGAGAGCAGTTCTGCTTAAAGGTAAAATTTGGCTTCGATTTGGTTCAGATCTGTGTTTACTTTAGCTCTAAGGCAAAAGTCATACTCCTGTAGGCAATGGAATTAGGCAATTGTTAAATCAGAATCTGGCCCATTTTAATTGCAATATGTTTCAATATCATGATTAAATCAATATTTTTTTAGTTACTCTGGACGTTAATTAGCTTCTTAATATTTTAAGGCCATACCAGTTCATATTGTCTGATCATTTAGAATATCCATTTCATATTAGCAATATCTGAACTTTGATTTCTTTCAAAATTATCCTTTCAGAAAAGAGAATAAAGCAGTCCTCTTTTATGCCACGAATGGTTTTGTACATCTCAAATATAGCATTCTTTTAAGCTGCTTTAGTGCTTTTAAGTCGGTTGCTTGGTTTGACAATTTACATAGTCTAAGATGAAAGCTTAGTTTTCAGAAATGTAAAAGTTAATCTGAATTTTACAGGTGGAACTTGACTCAAATAAAAAAAACAGTAAATAACCATGACACATATGAGCCATGACTTTTATTGATAAATGAACTGTAAAATCATTAACAAGAGAAAAGTGGTTTAGCTCAGCATTGGTATTTATAGACAAAAAATAGTAAAAAAGGCTGGGCTTAATTAAGCGATGCTTGCACTTATTCCACATTGCTATTGTAAAAAGATCTGAATTTATTCACTGCTCATTGCATATATTCATTCATGAATGCTTGTAAGTGTGAAACCAAGCTGGGAAATTTAGCTATATTTGGCACTAAAGTAACATTAAGCAAGCAGTACACATAGTACTGGATGTATTGAATTCAGTGGTTTTGGAAATGAAAACCCAAAGCGTACGAAAACATTACTTCTTTGTACTACTTATACAAAGATCTTTTAATTACTCTGAAAGACTGAACTTCCATTCCTTCAGACTCTAATTAAAAGACAATATGCTGTAGTTCTACTGTTCTTTCTTCTTTTGACAAGTCATCATGGTGGATCAGCGTATGCTTACGTTGCTTTACTAACAATAACCCACATATTCCTCCTATTCCCAAATCTTTGCTACTGATACGAATAGCAAAATCCTGTTGAAGAAGTATTTGCTGAAGAATACATAACTGGAGAGGATTATGATAAAAAAACTGAGGCAACTGAATATGGAAGCAGAGGAGTAGACCTCAGTGAATCTGATCTGCTGGTAGATGGAGATTTAGGCGAATATGATTTTTATGAATATAAAGAATATGAAGAGAAACCAACCGATTCCACTAATGAGGAGTTTGGTCCAGGTGTTCCTGCAGAGACCGATATCACAGAAACAAGCGTAAGTTGATTGGAGGCATAATGCAGATAAATTTAATTTAGCAATTACTTTATTACTATAGAGTCTCAGAACTGCAAAGACCCTGATCCAGAGCTCTCTGTAACTATCACACATATTCTCACTTTTGATAGGCTTTGGATCAAGGTCATCCTCTTGTTTTAGTACTCCTGAACTTTTTTATTTTTATTATATGTCAGATTTTTGTCTCATTTGTTAAAGGGAATAAGGGAGGGCTGAAGACGGGAGGGAAGGGAAAGAAGAGGTGGAATTCAAAAAACAAATGATAAAATGATAAAATGAAAGTTTTTAAAATCTTTCTAAACTAGAGCTAAAGCTGGAAGGAATGTAAGTTCCAATGCAGGTACAAGTACTGTAATTAATATTTTTCTATGATGACCCCGAGAAGCTGAAATGCATATAAGTATCTAGAATCCTATGGCTTTTGCTACTTTCCAAGGAGAAAATTCATGAGTGGGAAGGTGAAGGTCTGAACCCTTTCATGTAAATAAGCTTAGTCAATGGTGACAGGTTTATGATCCTGTAGAAGTGATTTAACAGCTCAGTGTATATAAAGAAAGATAGGATGACATGGTGGATCCTGTGAATCATGCTCTTTTTTCTGAGTTTTATAGCTCTCTCTTTCCCTCTGACTTAATCACAGGCTAAACAGCAAGGCTTTAAACTTTCCTTAAGTTGTGCCAAGATCCTTGTTTACCAGTTTACCAGGCTGTGAAAGCTGCAAAGAAAACTAATATGGCTAAGACTGGAAGGAAAAAAAAATTCCATTTGGATTTTTTAATTAGGAAGACCCTGAATATAGTAGAAAAAGCAATTTTTGTTTGCAGTATTTGCTCAGTCTTATCTTTATTTTCTCCTCACAAAGTCAAAACTACAAAAGATCCAAGAAATAACAGCAAATGCTGTGAGGTTGCTTTCCTCTGCCAACCTTGAAACCCATACTTCTTTTACTGCTCCTTTCTAAACCCTGTTGGGGTCATTGTATTTTTTAATGATCCTTATCTGTGCAATGTGATACAAGTGTACTCTTTTCCTTCTAGCCCAGATGGGGACACTGTGGCAGAATGACACAGAAAAGGTCAGATTATCTGCAAAGCAAAGAGCCCATCAGGCACCATTTGTGCCTGCATTAAACAAATGACTGTGTAGACTCTATCTCCTGGTGTAAATTTCAACTTAAAATGCCTTGATACAAAGCTGAAGGAGTCAGGACTCTTGAATTAAAACACAGGCTCTGGCCTGTGCCAGCTTTATTACAGTTCTCATCTGCTGAACCAGAGATATCATATAATTTTCTTGTGACATATGGATGTATTTAGAAGAACTGAAGTTGTACCTTTGATGAAAAAGTCAAGATATAGAAAGTACTCAGTATCTGGAAACTTTCAAAAAGGAGTGGTATATCCAAAGATAGAGACCTTGATGTCATTCTTTACAACTAGTTTATGTTAATTTAATAAAACATAACTGTCTATAGCTCTTGCTACTTGATTTTTATGAACTATCGATGGGTTTATGAACATCATTACTAGTGAGTTCTATGCTTCCATAAATCAATGCACAGGCCATTAATCTATGCCTCTCTTTTTCCATTCCAGAATATTTCATATTGAAATACTGGAACATTATCCTTAACATTTTCAAATCCCCAGTTATTTTAGAGTAAACGTCAAATCGTTGTACTGAAATAAAAAAAAAAAGGCATTTCAAATTTTCAGCTGGTCAGAACTAGAATTTTAATTTCTAGTCGACATGTCAGCAATCAAGAGAGGTACTTCTAAATAAAATTGCATTATCTCATGGTTTGGAAAAATGATCGGTTTCTGTTTCTTTGAAACTTGGATCTGTGTGTTTCTTCCGTTAAGGTGTGTTATTGTAATATTGTTTTAGGCACTTCTGTTATCTTAATCCTGAACCCAAAACTTCCTATAGAGCTGATCCTAAAAGAATTTGGCAGTTGATGCTAATTCATGTATTTAGGAGGCATAACTGGCTATCTGTGAGATATTATTTAATGTTCACAGTGCCATTTAACCCCTTTCCCATTTATGCCATGCAATCACAGACCCTTCTCAGAATACTTTACATGTTGTGGATATCCAGTGAATGAAATTAGGAACTTGAAGGGTACTATCCATATTGGACCAAGGGCTTGCTTAAATCAGAAAGCCATGAAGAATCATTGTTAATTGCTAAGAATATTTCCAATCAAATAAGAAACATGTTACTTGCACACAGAAGTTTTAGATTCTAAGTCCAAAGTCCTAACGCAAAGCATGGGATGCATGCTATTGCATCTCATTTGAAAAGTACAAATTGGCAATATCCAGTAATGTGAAAAGTATGCATACAGTTTTTGCATTTTCCATTTCTCATGTATTTTTTATTTATATGGTTTGTGCCTGTGATGTGTGTTTTATAGTACAGACCAATTCCAGCTTTAGCTTTCAGTTAAAGGTTGCTGCAGTTTTTTATTGTACCATGTCCTTAGACTGTCTACTTATTTTCATTTTTGTGGTTGTTTTTACTGGCCAGGTGACAGGACATGGGGCTTATGGAGAAAAAGGCCAAAAGGGAGAACCAGCTGTGATTGAACCTGTAAGTAGAGATGTGGGCGAATTTTTCTGTACTACTGTATAACATATGTACACTGTGGATGCATCATGATCAAACCATGTTGTTCGTGATAGAATAAAAGTAACTTTATCCATGACTTGTGAAACAGTCACCTGTAATGTGGATGGTATAAAGTGACTACAGGCAGTGACCTGTTCCAGCCTACTCTTTTGGCCCCACAAAGGACTAACCACGTGTTCTTAAAACAAGGAGAATCTTCTTGTGCTGAGGAAAACAGAGCATTGATCTGCCCTTCGGGCCTCTAGTAACTACAGCTTGGACAGATCTACCAACCTAACTTCAGCCTACCAAGATAAATTTCAGCATAGGCACAGGTAACACCGTAACTACAGGTTTCAGCAAGCATAAGGAAGTCCCTCTGAGAGGTTAAATAAATTCTTGTATGTTTGACCTGTGCTGGTGCAATCATATTGCTAAGAGTTTCATTAAATACTTTCTTTGGAGGATACAACTTGGTCATAAGCACAGTAATGTATCGGTAGTTTACACATCTTTCAAAAGTACTTTAGTAACTAAGTGGCTTTTGCATTAGGACTGAGTTTTACTGTGGCATAATGTTTGATGGTTAGAAATTAAAATTTAACTGAATTAAACCCTACAGGTTATAAAAAGATAAAATAAATTTATAATATCTAGCAGAAACTGAATGCCAGTGTGCTTTACTGTTCTAGAATTTTCAAGGACTGCTTTCAGATTTGTATTGGCCCAAAGAGAAATTAAAGTGTAGTTTGGTTTTTATGTCACAGATAATTAAGTACAGAAATACCAAGGGAAAAATCAGCTTAAGTTGGAAGTCTGAAAAATTACTATGTTTTGTCATTGTTCCCCAAATAGAAGGTCTGGATTCTCTGATCCAAAAGCTCCTTCTTACTTCTGTATTTCTATATCAGGATTAGGATTTGGTAAAGTTACTGATCACCAAATTTAAAAGAGTACTATAATGAACAAGTTTGAAATCAAGATTGTGACATCTCAGTCATGATCTGTGAAGAAGCTCAAGTGTTAGCTCATAAAATGCATGACTTTTTAAACCATTGCAAGGTACATATAGTTGAGATCCATGATACTGAAGAGGTTTCCACTGCCAATGCACAACGTTGTTGGAGTTCACTACAACAAGCTTCAAGCTAGTTTGTCCAGTACTCCTTCCTATTGAAGGCCAATCAGTACAAGTCAGAATGATACACTTGTAGGTCTTACAGTGACCTGGAATTCGGATTAGCATCTAATCTGAAAAAAAAAGGAACTAGGAGATGCTGTAATACCCACCACATAGAAATAGCCAGTTATTCACATCAAATTCTTCAACAGCATTAAAAAAAATTATTTTGAATCAACTACTAGAAGATCCATCCAGCCTAAAAATCTTTCTCACTTTTAAAGCCACACAACAATTCAGATTATAATTCTAGTAACTTTAGAGAAAATATTTCTGGAAAAGTTTATCAAAACACTAAGAAATGTTAACTTTAGTAGTTAATATTTTTCTACAAGATGTAATAAAGTTAATGTTGTGTTTCATCCACCCCTAGGGTATGCTCATTGAAGGACCACCGGGACCAAGAGGACCTGCTGTAAGTATATTAGTCACAATTTCCTTTATTGCATTTGATTTATCCACTGTGCTTTAGTATCCATGAGTTAACACAATATTGGTCTTATTATAATTCCCAAATGGTATATCAGACCTAGCACTTTTAGAAGGGAGTAAAAAAGGGTCATCTCTAGCATTTGCAGTGACAGCATGCTACAAGCTGAGTGCACATGAAAATCTAAGTTTTGAAAGTTGACTATAAAGCTTTGTAAGAAAGAGCAATATGCCACTTTGTAAATTATTTTATCCAAATATGTGTTCGTCATAGCTTTCCAAAGGAAAAAAACACTCAAAAGTGCTGCAAGCACTCAGCATAATTATGTCATTCATTTTCTACAGGGTCTTACAGGTCCCCCAGGTCTACAAGGTCCTGTTGGTCCTCCAGGTGACCCTGGTGAAAGGGTAAGTCATCAAACAGATTATCCACTGTATTCATAGAATATCTCACACTAATTGCTACAAGAGTGAGTTAGATCCTGATCTGAAATAGATACACATAGGTTAAGAAACTCCAGTGGAACTGAGGCTGATTCATTCAGCTAAGCAAATCAACAAAAATTTCCTTAGTGGTAGAAATATGTACGTAAATACAGGAAGAAAGTTAAATTCCTATTTGTTTATATTTCTCTGATTTGATGTGTTTTAAAATATAATAAAGTAATAGATACATTTCATATGGATTTGAATGAATTTTAAAGAAACAGTGTAGCCTCATCTATAATATGTACAAATACAGAGAAAAACAGGCTCTGCAGAATAAAAATATATTGAAAGTATTGGAAGTGATGGATAATATTTAGATGATCTTGGAAGAATTTATTTGTCATATTAAATAAATAATTTGAACCCTATCCAGTCATGAAAATAATTTAAATATAAGCTATTATTTTAATGTCACACATTCTTATAAGCCTTTCCTTAGTGCCACAACCAACACAATTTTTAAACAGTCTAAATATATTTATTTGAAGAAAATATACTACTAAAAAACTTTCCTGTGTTTTATGAAATATAGTTTTCTCACAAGTCTAGCATGTTCATGCTGTATTTATGTATACAAGATGTCGAGAAGATGCCACCACTTCACTGAATAATGAGATAATGCACCATCCCTGAAATGTTCAAGGCCAGGCAGAATGTGGCTTTAAGCCGCCTGGTCTGGTGGAAGGTGTCCTTGACCATGGCAGAGGGGTTGAAACTGCATCTCCAAGGTCTTTTCCAACCCAGGCTATTCTATGAGTGTAAATGTATGTAGATGACTCAAAAGGTTTATCTTGCATAACTATCTTTTTGTTCTCATCCCTTTTTCTCTCATCTCTCTGCTCTCTTAGGGTCCACCTGGTCGCCCTGGTCTTCCTGGTGCTGATGGTTTAGCAGGTCCCCCAGGTACCATGTTAATGTTGCCGGTAAGTTGTGATTACAGGGTAACCAGCATACAAAAAGCAGAAGTGTCTTTCAAGAAATGTATAATAGGTAGTTTCTTTTTCATCTAATTTTGTCTGTGGAATGAGAGTTGATACAGAGTTTCTTTAATGTTCTAAGCATTTGAAGTTCATATGCTGCCTTTTTTCCTCAAACAAAACATGCTTTAGCTCCTCCGTGGCTAACAGATTGGAACCTAAATGAACGGATTACAGACGCTGAAAATATCATATTTCCAATAGTAACTATTTTTTGCTACTATATGTCCTAAATAACAAATTTGCTGTTGTACAGAGGGCCTTCACTCCCGACAGGCGTGTGTGCTTCCAAGTCTCATTAACATGGAGAATTTTAAGCATTCCATGCTTAAAATTGGACTTCAGTGTCCTCTTTGAAGAGTCAGTGCATCCTTTGAATAGAAATACATGCACAGGGCCAGCTCTGCTCCCACTGGAGTCAAAGCAAAACACCATCTGTTTTAGCATGTGGAGGAACAAGCCCAAAGCTGTTAAAGTATCTTGCAGCTCTGTGGTATAAAAAGTACTATGTGCATGAGATTCATTATTCCTAAGTGTATGTATGTATGCAATAGATTCATGTCAACTATGGGGATAGGCAAGCTGGATAAACTGTTGTGTGCAGTGAAAGATTCCTGGCCCTCACATCCAGTGTGCCAATGCCATACCTTTGGAAAGCTGTGCTTCTTGTTGCAGCTTAACATTTCTGCAACATTGCAAAGCTTCTGCTAGCAGTTCCGTGAGCAATAACAGTCCAGAACCACAGGAATGAGTGCTTAAATTTTATTCTGCAATTTATTTTGAAATTGTAAAAAATAACACAAAATTCTTATTTTAGATATCAAACATTTTCCAAATTTAAGTCTGCTCTAAATTAAATGGCACTTTTTTTTCTGTGAGTAGCTACCAGTGTACAGAGAGCTAATTAATTTTGATAGCTATTTTTATTGAAGTTTTGCAGGACATTCACAGTCTATTTTTACCTCTTTCTGAAACAAAAAAGCAAGCAAACATGAAACAAAGTGAAAACCAAAATCATATGAAATCAAGAAAATATTTGCTTTTAAGGGATTAGATTTCAACTTCTATACTAAATTATTATCAATTATTTATTTTTATTTTGGATCCAGCAGCCTCAATGCAGCCATCTTCTGTAGTTAGTGGAATGAACTGAACTCTGAGCTTTTGTCTTTAAAGTGGTTTGCACAGTTGCAGCAAAAAAACAAGTGTGATTTTGATTTGATAAATGCTGAATCCTTTTCTTGTGTTTGTACTTGCAGTTCCGCTTCGGTGGAGATGGTGAGAAAGGCCCTACAATCTCAGCTCAGGAAGCTCAAGCACAAGCTATTCTTCAGCAAGCTAGGGTGAGCACAAGGAGCCTGCAAACAAAACTGCCACAAGGGTACAGCTCCAAAGCCAATCTGTTTTATAGCACTCAGGATGTGAAGTCAAAGATGGGGGCTGTTTGCTAACACATTGTGAAATTGTATTAATATAGAATGTGTATGCTGGCTCTGAGCTTTTTCTTATGATAACTGTTGTTCTGTTTGTTTGGTTTCTCAGATTGCTATGAGAGGTCCACCTGGTCCTATGGGACTCACTGGAAGGCCAGGTCCTGTGGTATGTAAACAAAACAGGGGCACAGGTTTAAGAACACAGTAATGCAGTCCATGGATCCCATTATGATCTTGCCTACACTTCTGTATTTGTACTTTATTTGAAATTAATATTATATAATTAAAGCCAGAGTTTGTATTCTTATTCAAGGTCTGCCATGCAACCTGAATGCTAAATCAGTTTTTATTCTAGATTTTTTAGTGTTTGGATAGAGCGCATTGGTAGACTTAGAAAACTAGTGAATAGTTTTACATAAATAATTACATATACATCTACAGTCAGTTATCTCTGTAATAATGTTAATACAATTTCTTGTGGTAAATATGAAACTCTACAGAAAGAGATAATAAAGCAAGAGTGTGCAGAATCACCTTTTCTCAATATTTGACCAGAGTTTGGAAAGTTTTTAAGAGGCATTCCTATAAGAAATGAGAAGTCATGCAGATTTCTAAAAGAATTATATTTTTTTTGCTTTCAGTCTTGAATTTTACTCACTTGCTAATACCAAATGATCTGGAAATGGCCCTGGGGATGTTAAAAAAGCTTGATATTTATACAAAGTCTACACACTTGTATTTTTAAGCAGATCTATCCAAGAGCAGTACTTCTCTAGAGTAATTCTTCCAAAGTAAACAGTTGCTACCAAGCAGAGAATCTATCTCACAGACTCCTGATTCATCATGATAAGCAATGCAATACTTATAAATAATCAAACATATTTGATCTATTTAACAAACTCGTACACTATTTCCAGCAATGTATTTAAATCAAGTGACCTGCAGGGTAGCGTTCTATATAGACAAACTATAGAAGTGCTGTAAGCAAGGAGTGATTTGTAATGACTTGTATAACACTGCCAGTGGTATAACCTGGCCTCATACTCGTGCTTGCATGCTTTGAAAGCCTTCATGAATGTCTGTATACAAAGTTCAACAAATGAATAATATTAATAGTTGTTTTGCTTCTAAACCACCAGGAGGCTCTAGAAATCCAACTCTTTGATCTAGCAACATTTTTTTGCCTACAGTTCTAAATGCAAATGCTGTAAATTGTTTGACTGCCCAGCTTCTTTTATGAATGAAAAAGTTGGAGCTTTTACTCCTAATATGAATTGTGTTTTTTGAAATTATTTTAGTAGCCAATAAGATACATGTACAAATGTATTAGTTACTAAAAATCTTAAACATAGCAGTTTCAAAGCCCCAGTCTAGCTTTTGCTTCTGTTGCCTTCCCTGTGATGAATGCACTTCTCTTTGCATTACTTATGTTCTTACTGTGCTCATATTTAGCTCTCAAATATTAATACAGAACAAAGAGTCACATTTGATCACATTCAAATCAATGGGGGTTTCCTCCCAATAGTAAGAACTATTTTTGCCCACTTAGGCCCAGTGTCTAGACAATGATGTACCATGGTGTATCTGTAGATTCAAAGGGTAAATTCATACCTTCAGATGAATAGAGGATTATTTATTATTGCTCCCTGTAATTCATGTATAGAAATAGAAAGCAACTTATTAATTTAAAGAGGCTTTTGTATATTTAAACAATATATGTTGCCTTTTTCATCAAGGGTGGACCTGGAGCAGCAGGTGCTAAGGGTGAAAGTGGTGAACCAGGTCCCCAGGTACGATCCTATTCCCTGTTATGTTAGAGAGTGTTTATCTTTAAAAAAAGTATTCATATCAGTTAGAAGAAATCAATCACGGATGTGCTTTCTGCATGCAATTGAAGAAAAATATATTTTACGATACCATCTTAATAAAATTCAATAGCTTGATCAATATTAAAATCTTAATTAAAATCAATAGCTTGATTGTACATTATGAAATATGAAAGTAACAATAGTTATGTAACAAAGAGCAATTATTAGATGTAGAGTGTCATCCCTTGAAAATCTGTTTTAATGTTGTCACTTCAGGCTCTTTTCTCTGTTCAGTAATCATACCTTAGTCTGCAACTGTATGACCTGGGGCTCTGATCTTATCAGATCTCATAAGGTGAGGGAATTTGAATTCAGCTGGTAATTAGACATCCTACTTTCAAGAAAGACGTGACATAGCAAGTAAAGTTGTTAGGAATCAGTGAATGCTTTGCTTTTCAGCTTATTATTATATAAACTTCAGTGATGTTAAAGAGCACTGAAATTATTTTTGAGTGGCTAGTCCTTACCATTGCTTTTTTCACCTGCATTTGGACGGAGGATGAGAAAATTTCCAGGTTTTTCAGTCTGGGGTAATTTGGTCTCCCTCTAGTTAAAACTATGTTGTGTAAAGCTAAGACAGCATGTGAGCTGTTTACCAGCACAGCTCATGTTTTGTGTATAAGTTAGGGATCTGAAATAAGTACTTTTAGTTTTCAGCAAATAATTATAATGTAACTAAAATAATTTTGGCATGAGAGGAGGAAAGCTTTTCAAATTATAGGTCTGTGACCTCCAAAGCCATGGAAAGATTGTAAGAAACTTTTATGTTAAAGGGATGAATTATGTCATGTATAGTGCCATGTCATGAAAACTAGTCTTAAAATTTGTAGTGCTAAGGCTAGTTTGGATGCCCCTGTTCTTTTAAAACTAATGGGAATTTGGGAACCAGAATCCATCTCCTGGGAAAAAAAAAATGTAGCTTTGTGTAAAAAAATCTTGCTCTTGATGTGGGTTTTTTTAATTAGCTTTTTTGCTGACATTAATGTGATTCTAAGAATTACACTCTTTAAATTCAGGGTCCTCGTGGTGTTCAAGGTGCTCCTGGTCCAAGTGGAAAAGCTGGCAAAAGGGTAGGTAGCATATAGATCAGTTCTGTTCTGGGTAAATCGTTTTTATTTAAATGTATTTAAATATTAACTGATTCCACTTCATTTTCAAATGTTTTCCCCTTTGGGCTTTTGCAGGGACGTCCTGGAGCTGATGGTGCCAGAGGAATGCCAGGAGAACCTGGTGCAAAGGTAAATAGTAATGAAACCTGAGGCTTTATTTAAGTCTTGAATTGGGCTAGACAGATTTTATGTGGGTACCACAGTTCCATCTAGGCCAACCCAGAATTCTTCTCTTAAGTGAAAATACTAAAGTTTCAGATAGCTGGGTCAGATGTGGGAGCTGAGAATGAATCATCCATTTAAAACAGAGTAATTAATGGTAATGTCTTGGAGACTGACCTTGAAAAAACTTGATTCTTGGGGCATGATTTCTCTCTCTGAGTCAGTTTCTAGTTAGAGTATCAGTAATAGTAAAGTCAGTTTTACAACCTCAAAGTGCAGCTAGAATCAAGATTTTAATTTCAATGTGGACTTCTTTTTATAAATAGCATAACTACAGCACAGGGGAAAAGTCCGTGTGGCATCTTCTCTTGCTACAGTGCATAAAAGCAAATTTTGTGAGTTTGATATATGTGCTCACCTCCATGTGTTCCATTCAATAACAAACGTGTACATATAACCAAGGGCAGAAATGAACTTTTAGAGGGAAGGTACAATTTATTCAGAGAAAGTAATACAGAATGTAAGTAATTTTCTAAAGCTGTGATTTCTTCTTTCCTAGGGTGACAGGGGATTTGATGGTCTTCCTGGCCTCCCTGGTGACAAAGGTAACAGGGTAAGAAGAAAAATATGTATACTTATACAACCCCAAATTGATACTGTCACAGAAATAATGCACTATTCATTAAGAATAGCACTAAGGACTAAAGGGAAAGTTAAAACAGGATGTCAGCTTTTTACACTACAGAGTGATATCTGTACTGTCAGGCAATGTATTCTTCTTGAAACTTTTTAGTAATATCAATCAATAGGCAGCAATTCATATATATGATTAATGATTTAAATATATTTAGAGAATTCACATCACATCTTCAGCTAGATTTTGCTCTAATTTTTCTTAGTTAAGGAATTTGCCTGTTGGACTTCAAGTCACTGTTGCAAAGGAAATAGTAACAGGAAAAGAAAATTGGCATGAAGTTTCTATATCAGGAGCATGACAAATTTTAACCTGCTGAGAAGCTTACTCAAAAAAATGCATATGAATATTTGGATTGCAAAGTGAATTGTTTAGTGTGGCTTATTCCAGCAACTGCAGCTTAAGGAAAGATCAGAGTCAGGTCAGATAAGTTAGAAAAACTTGTACTAATATTTCAAACAACTGATGTACTTGCTCCTTGTGTCATACAAATCTATGGGATGAGATTTCATCTTTCCCTGCATAGTGTAGAAAAAAAATCACAGGGATTTCTGTTTTAAATTGCACCCCTAATGTAGGTGCTAGCAACAATATACCCTACTAAATGTCCCTCCTTTCCTGTTGTCCTGGTAGGTGCAATGCACCATAAGAGAAATAGTGAATGGGAATGTCAACAAAACCTTTTTCATATGTGCTAAAGCTCAATGACCAAGAAATTATTATGTCATCCTTCAGTGGTTGAGCACAGCTGCACTTCCTAGAAAATCTCAACTGTCTTGGCTACTGAACCATAACGTAGTTCTTTTTCATAGCATCTAAGGATACTTTTTTGAGTCCTATTTGCAAGGGGGAAAGAGCTTGTGATGTCATAAAGAATTTTTTCATTCCTCTTTCCTCACCCCCTCTTACTTAGAGTGTGAAGCAATCAGCACATCGCATAATTGAAACCCAGCGTGCTCAGCAGGTGAACAGCAGAGGGGGCTCGGCATTAAGCACTTCCCACTGCTGCACTCTGAGGGCTGAGCAGGAATCTGGTCTGAGTCAGGGAATGTGTGTCCGACTTCCAATCTGGAATACTAGAATTGTCTGTGGCACCTGCCAAGTCATAAAGAAATAATTTTATTTTTTTTGCAAATAATTCCATATTTCCTAAAAAAAAAAAAAAAATTGACACCCCTCCCGTCCTAAAATAGAAGAATAAATTTGGGTTGAAATTTGCAAAATAGTAATGGAAATTATGACTTCTTGTCATCTTTTCTTTCATCCCACTGTATAAAAATGACTTTTTAATGTTTCTGTGGAGATCTTCTGTAAAAGTATGCACTATGATCTTTGTGAAAGCAGCTCAGTTCCAAGTAAGATCAGATGGCTGTAGCTCTTGGAGTCACATATACTGACAGCATATAATGCAAATGTTGAGTTCTCTTTGGCTTGCAATAATAAGCACAGCAAGACAAGAGAAATACTTTCTCTGTTGTAGTTATATTTCAACTGTAAAAGAATCGATGTTGAAAACCCATATCTTTAGACTATAAGTTTTGGAACTGCTTTTAGAATTAGTCATATTGGACCTAGGAGTTGCAAATTGCATGTCTCCGAGGCTAAGCCTCTGTCAGACACAAGTTGTCAGACAGGAGTTACTGGGTGAGAGTCTTTGATTCCCAGTGTAGGGCAGATCACATCATGTGGTGGAATATTTCTTTTAACCTCAATATCTATGACTTTGAACTTTTCTTATTTAGATTTACTAGATGCATAACTCTTCTTCAGTATAGAAACAAGACACTATATACTAGAAGAAAAGGTCCAAGGAAAAGGAAATTCAGGCTTTAAGAGAATATTTGAAGAGAAGAAATAGAGAATTGAAGAACTGTGAATGCTGATAATGATAGGAAGTTTTTTCTTACTGAATGACAATACCAGGACACTGAGTGTCAGCTCCCAATGTAAATCTGAGTATCACGTGACTGCAGAAAAAGAAAGGTAGCCCTTAAGGGGATGAACTGTTTCAATATTTGAAAGTCTAAGTCAACTTTCACCTGGATTTCATTTTCTCTCCCATGCTGGGGTGGACAGAAAGACAGTAGAATAAAATCCTGACATCTCTAATATTTGGCAGATGTGCTCTGGGGTATATGAGGAAGTTACCTAAAATTTCCTGGGAAAGTTTGGAAGTGTAAAGAACAGAGTCACTAACAGTGACTCCAAATATCTCTACTAGAATCCACATCAGTGGTCAGGCTTCTTGGAGACACTGATAAAATTAAGGTAAACAGCATGAATACTTGGTTGTTGTCCAATACCATAAGGAAGTCACAGTCTAAAAGTCTGTGGCCCAGAAGGAGGTCAGTCGGTGGTGTTTGAGCTATGTAGCACACTGGTTCTCTTTAGGAATTGGGAAAGAAAAATAAATCTTACTAGTATGGTCCAGAATCTACCGAGGCTCTGCATATATAGACTTGAAAAGCCCAAATCTCTGAGGGGAAATGTGGAAGTCTGGCTGCCTTCCAAAGCTTCAGCCAAATCAGTCCCAAGGCTCTTAGTGACTGGTGCCAGGGTGTGTGATTCTGAAAAGTGGTCAGTAAACTTTGCAATGTATATTCCAGGGCCCAGCTATTGGTTTATTAACTTCTGACCCATGTACACAAGCCTTATTTTACTGGCAGTAATATATTGTGTAGGGGGAGGGGGGAAGTGTTGATGAGACAAAGGAAAATGTGGGTAACTACCTTTTGTAGCATTACAAAATGTTACAGAGTGAAATTTCACAAACACAAATAATTCATTGTTCCAACAACGCTCACTTGTTTTTATACTAATGTAATGAAAGATTTTGCTGGGTACTCCAAGGTACAGATTTGTATCACTGTGTCGAGACGTTTTGACACATCAAACTTCAGCTAGCACATTTGCTTTCATTTCCTTTCCCATCCATTATTGTTTCCAGCAGCAGATGTTATTTTAATGACTTTCCTTATTCTACAGGGAGACCGTGGCCCACAGGGACCTCCTGGCTTACCTGGTGAAGATGGGTCAAGAGTAAGTTTCTATTCACACGGGGAAATATAGAGTGAATCCTCATGTAATGGAAATATGGTCATGATACATGTTTTTTTTCTAAAACTTGTTTTCCTTTTATACAAAAACAGGGAGAAGATGGGGAAGTTGGACCAAGAGGTCTCCCAGGTGAAGCTGTAAGCAATTCTTTCTTATTCTTCTGTTTCTATTACAAACAAAAGTCACTTTCAGATTTTTTCCTTTCTGTTGAACTGTTCTAAATTCCAGATATAAAAATTATTGCATGTGCATGTATATAGAGAATACTGATTCCGTCTGAAAAGCAAACAAATGAACAGGCTTTTTAGGGATGAAACACTGCTTACAGGATTAGAATTCTGAGAGATATATCCAGCTAAGTATATACAACTTCCAGAGTCACAAAGTCAAAATTTCTTATCCTGTTGTATAAAATCGGTCACTGCAGTCCTTGATACATGGCAATATAACCAAGTCCCTGTTGCTTTTAAAAGGTTTTCTAAACATCTGCTTATTAGAAAGTAAGGCCTGAATTCTCCTCTTTTTTCATGCTACTGTGCTTCGTTGTTTCACATACAGAATTTCCACTCCTATCAGTTGGAATTCTGCAGGTGCTGTCACTGCAGAACAGAGTTCTGCATTGCAGGCAAGAAATCAAGCCTCAGAAAGGGGAACTTTACCCTAAGTGTCTGATATGCTGCTGCCTATTCACAAAGTACAACGAAGTTGCTGCAGAGTCAGTGTGTTAGTGATTTGTGAGTGTATGATACATGAGGAGACTGGAGACTCAGTTCTGCCTACTTTAGCAGCATGACATGAATGATGACACAAATGATGAAAACTAATACTCATTTACATAGTATAAAGCCAAAAGGTTATATTAGAGACTGAAATCTTGTTCACCTTACTTAGGAGAATAACCATTGGTCTTTTGTGGAAATTCTTAGGGGTAAGAGGAACAAATCTGATTTTGGTTTCCAGAATGCCTTGCATTCATTGTAGTAAAATTATTAGCAATTTTTAATTATTTATCGGATCTTTAGTAGAGGTAAAAGCACTATTTTACACTTAGAATAGTAGTATAGAGTATGACACACCATGTTTTCAAAAGACAGGAACATAAATATGTATGCTACTGTTTAGGTCAGACTTCCAGGCCAAGACACACCTGAAACTCTAGTGGAAGATGCTGTGCCAATGTTCTGCACCAGGAAATATAAATAGCAATCTCCTACCTTTCTCTGAAAGGACCATACAGCAGCTAAATCAAAGTTGGCCTTTCCACTGACATCCTGTTCAGACATATGGTGTCCTTGAGGAGAATCTGTTATCATTGAATATTTTCCTTTCTTTGTTCCTAAACACCCATGCTGCCTTCCCTTCATCCTTCCTACTCTTTATTGTATCCTATGCCCAGTCCTGCTCATGGGCGTCTCTGTTCAGAAAAAATCACGCACGTGTTGGTAAGTGTTTCTTCTCTTGCAGGGTCCACGAGGATTACTGGGTCCCCGAGGAACACCTGGTCCCCCTGGACAACCTGTATGTACAAGTTGTTCTGTATTTGCAATTTCCAGAAGAAAACAATGGAAGTCCACTGAAAGTTGCTCATGTTAATGTTGTTTGTTGTAGGGCATTGCAGGTATCGATGGACCTTCAGGCCCAAAAGGAAACATGGTGAGTAGTAAACTGGAAATTAGAACAGAAGTAGATTCTAAGAATCCTTTCCACATTCTCTCATCCTTTCTACTGTGCCATCCTTTCCATTTAATTAAACTTTTCTGTCAAAATATTCAGTTTCATTACGATTTTATATAGAAAAGAGAAGCCTTTTGTTACTCAGTTTTCAGCCAAAAGGCCTAACCATGTTTTCTTTCAAGCTCCTTTAGCACCATAGACTCCAGTGCTTAGGTCCTATGTTGGGCTGTTATTCTGTACTAAAGAAAAGGTCATGATATTCATTAGCATGAAAAAATATTATACTGGATAGAAGGTTGGTGGTAGACTTTAAAGAGGGAGGAACAAAGATGAGTTTGTATTCGTTTTAGTCCTGACAATGAAGATCTGTAGTGCAGAAATGCAAACCTAATGCTGTGCTATTTTTTTGCATGGTAGGGTCCTCAAGGGGAACCAGGACCTCCTGGTCAGCAAGGAATTCCAGGCCCACAAGTAAGTGTAAAATAACTCCCAAGAAATATGATGTAATGTGCAGCAAATATTTAATAAATGAAAATTACTAAAAGGTTAGGTTTTCATGTGCAAAACTGATAAAGCCTCAAAGATTTTATAAATAATGCTGCAAATGTGTTGAGGGCAGTGGGAGCAGAGTTTTCAAGTAAGTTTTTAGATGGATTTTTCATTCAGGAGAAAAATGACTCATTCAGTGTTCCTGGAATGCAGCAGGAATGGCCACACCTGGAGGAGGGTTCTGAATAGGATCTTGTTACAGACCTACTGCCAGAATAGTGGCTTGTGCAAAAGGCTCACTCAAAACTCCTGATCTAACTTGTAAGGGGGAAAAAAAGCCACTTATATTTGCCAGTGTGTTTAAACAGATTAATGAGGGACCTTTAGTAGGGTGAATGTATGTATATTGTTCTCCCTGGTTTCTCACACTGGTTTCTTTCTAACAGGGGCTTCCTGGTCCTCAAGGTCCTATTGGGCCTCCTGGTGAAAAAGTAAGTTACAGTCTTATTTTGCTACTTCGCAGTCAGTTCTGTGCAGCAACCTTGTTTATGAGCTTGAAGGCTTTGTTATCTCTTACAGAATAGTAACCTAAGCAAGTGAATAACCAGTGGAGGCCTGGCTTTCCTCTCATATACACTTTTTCACAAGCATAATTTCCACACCTTATTTTAGATTAATTTTCTGTTATTAGCTTCAAAATCCCATCTACAATATTAAACAGCGTGTATTTGTATGTTAATTAATTTCATGGCAAGCTGCAAAATTTTTTTTTATTCATCTCTTTTTTATAACAAAGTTTTGCCTACTCAAGTCTGATTCTGTTCTTCTTTTCAAGGATTATGTTTTGATGTAACTGCAGTGTAATTTGCATGCTGTAAGGTCATTTGGTGGATTTTTTTCTGATCTGTTTATACATATTCTTGTGGCTCAAACATGTCTTCTGTTAATTTTTAAAATGTCATTATTGAATTTTATGCTAATTTTACTTTTCTCCCCTTTTTGCTGAATTCCTGCTCAATTCATTCTTCTTTGATTTTTCTCCTCCTCACTGTTCACTGTATTCTTTTGGAGAAATTGAAGGAAATTTTAGGAAACAATATATATACTTTTTACCTGTCAGTGTGCCTAAGAAGTATTTTTGTAGCAAAATAGACTAGTTCCACAATATATATATTTCCTAGGCTCTCATAAAGGCGTACCATGCCTTCCAGTTACGAGCACTGGAGTTCTGTAACCTGTACTCTGCCTCTTGAACTTGTTGATATCTTTCATTGGTGAATCCTTTTTTTCCTGAAAATCCAAATAACAGTTAATTTTATACACTGGAGAATTCTTCCCTATCTTGTGTCATGTGTGTGCATGTTCATAGGGTAATTACTACAGCCTGTTCTCAGGCAAGCATCTCTGAAAAATACGGGTGATTTTTTGGGCTAAAGGTTGTAAGAACTGGTCTTGCACTTATATATTGTACGATAGTGTTATTCTGGCTTTAGTTTTGTCATATTTTTGGTTTATCCCTGATTCTCTATCAAGGGATTTAGGTATAACTGCATTTTATATCCTTAGCTCTTAGACTCATATGTGTTTGACATGTTTGCTATTGTTCTTAAGATGTGTGTCTGTTACCGCATTTAGGGACCACAAGGCAAGCCTGGCCTTCCTGGCCTTCCTGGTTCTGATGGGCCTCCTGTAAGTAACCAAATATTTAATCCCTTGGATGTTGGAATACTTTTACCAAGTGATAATTATTTCTGGATACCTGTGATGCAGCATTATAAAATCTATCTAAACCCCCTGTATCATTTGAGCTGTTAAAACTAAGAGAATTACATTTTCGAACCAACTGCTAAAAATGGCTGTGGGCTTTTAAAATGTGGTCCCAGATGATGAAATGCATCTGCAACGTCTTCGGGGATGTGTAAATAACCTCCTGACACTCAAGGGGCCAGATAATGTTCCACTGTAGTCCTACAGTGTCAGTGTGGCAAAGCAAATCATCTGTAAATATGCTCGCTGCTTGTTCTCCAGGGAAACATAGAACAAATTAAATCTTCTGCAGTTCCTGACCTAAGGTGCATGTTACATGTTTGAGATACTTCTGCCATGGTCTAAACTGGCACACGCCTAAGCCACACTTTGTTATCACCAAGGAATTCAGCTTTGCTCATAATTATCTATTAATCTTTAGTTTCATTAAGTGACCTTAAGATTTTGCAGCATTTTAATGCAAATTTTGTAAAAAAGAAAAACATTGGATTGCCTAATGTTTTGAGTGCTGCAGTGTTAATGTCAGTGATACAGAAGGAAGTCTAAGACGTAAATTTATTTTATTTTAAAAGCAAGTCACAGTTTAAAACAAATACATGGAATGTTGAAACTAGATCACTGACTCCTGTGATAAATTCTGTAATTTTAAAACAGTTTTAGGAATGTCTTCATGCTGCAATATAAATCACCCTTGTTTCAAAATCAAAGTTGAGATTCTCTTGCATTAAAAGCCTCTTATTGCTGAAACATTAATTAAAAAGAAGGGATGATTAGGATATTCCTGAAAATATTGACATGAATTTTCCAGGTTTTCCTTTGTTATATAAATGAAATTGGTATTAAAAGTAAAATCTTTCCTCAAAATTTTGTAGTCTGTTCTAATACAGAGTAAATGTGATTAATGATGTGAAATTCAAATGTTTAAATAATTTGATTTTAATAATAAAATGTCACTACTGAAAAATTACTATTTTTCAAATCAAATACACTTCTCTTCAATCAGGGTCATCCTGGCAAAGAGGGTCAGTCTGGAGATAAAGGTGCATTGGTGAGTTTTAAAACTTTTCCATCTATTTGCATAGATGTCAAGAAAACTTTTGCAAGTTTTTCAACTGTGTGACATTTGTTGCTCTAGGAACTACATAGGAAGATAGAAAACCCATGACGCATTCAAAGCATCTCTGGGCAGACAAACGTTTATTGTATGTGAAATAATATAGAGATTATACGTAATACAAAGATTACTCTTCTAAAGTAAAACTCATTTTGGAGTTGACAGTGGCAGTCAATAAATTTGCATACGTTTCATATAAATAACGTGCAGATATTTTGAGTTTTCAATTCTGTTGTATGGAGACCCACAAGAGTTCTTCAGAACCTGCATTTTTTTTAAGATTTAAAAATACATCCAGAGACTTTGCATTTTTTAGGTCACCTTCAACTCAGTGTCAGTGTAAAGCAATTTTCTTTTTTTTCTTATGAAGCCCTGAAGGGACTTGGGGCTTTTTAAATTGTTCTGCTTGCTCAGTATCGACCCTTATTTATCCAGAATAGCACTTGTTACAGCACCTGACATCAGTTTCAGTACTGTTTTCAGGGGCAATGCTGAAAGATTGTATTCCAGATGACAGGATGAATTAATTACTAGGACATTTCAGAAAGTACAATACCACTGGCATCAGCATATTACATTTGTCCAAAGTGTTGTTATCTGTTAGAGGCTTGTACATTTTATCCTGATTTCTTAAGAAAAGAAAGTTTACACAGAGCGTTCATGTTTTGCAAATAAGGTGTCAGTTGTTCCTTATGCCTTTTGAATTTACTGATCAATTCCAGCCAAAATTGATAGAAAATTCAGTTTCTCAGAGATGTTAAGTCTAAAGGTTTTGTGAAAAGATACATTGGAAAAGGGAAAAAGACATTCTCAATGTCTCCATTAGAGGAGTTTGTTATCTGTCCCTCTCAAACACTGGCAAATGAGCAGAGCAGCTCAGTCTCACACAGAGATATGTACCTTTCCCGGTTTCTTCGTTTCCACTGTTCACAAAACTCAGTTTCTTTAGGCACCAAACAGTATTGATAGTACCATGACCCTGTTACCTTTCAGGCTTACGATCTCTCATTTTTTTTAACCCATAATTTTTACTTTTCTCATTATTGTGATCTCAACTTTTGACTTGTGTAATCATCATAATTGATGTAAATTTTCTCCAGTAAAATACCACTGGTTTCTAATTGGCATCTTTTTGTTTGTTTCTCATTGTTTGTTACTTTTTGCAGTTACCATTGTTTATATTGTGGATAGATACTTCCCAAATATACAAGTAGATTCAAGTTCATAATTCTATTAATAATTTATAGTGATATTGAAGAGTGCTTTGGGGTGCCTTCACTTTGCTTAGTGATGGGCAGCCAGTGTAATTTTGCTGTCTCACACAAGACTGCTGCATTATAGTGGAAGAATAAGGGTTAGACTCGGAAGAGAACTGCTTGCTAACCAAGTATTGTACAAACCAATGTTGTTTACTCTGATACATTTTAGGGCCCTCCAGGTCCTCAGGGTCCAATTGGCTATCCAGGTCCTCGTGGTGTAAAGGTAAGTTTTAGTTACTGGGTTCCTCCCCCCATCATTTTAAATATATGCATGTGGGTAATTCTTTATATTCTTCCTTTAGGGGGCTGATGGTGTTCGTGGACTCAAGGGATCCAAAGGTGAAAAGGTAAATCTGACTGCAGTTAGTTCTTTACCCTTTTTCAGTGCAATGTCTTCTGTTTCCTTCACTGCAGTGTGCTTTATCTTGCAGCAGTGGGTTTATTTTTGGCTTTCCCTAAGGGCATACCAAGCCCAGTTCCTAAATCAGTGACCTTCTGGAGGTTTGGGTTGGCTCTCTACCAAACCCAATGGCCAGCCACACAGATTCCTCCCCCTCCCACCAAGAGAAAAGGGGAAAAAAACCAAAAGAGAATTGTAGTAAAAGTGTGTATATATATATATATATTCACATTTATTACAATTATATGCAATCAAACACTATGAATTTACAGAATAAGAACCCCAAACAACTCCAAAAGGGGAAAAGGGAAAGGGAAATGGGACAAAAATAGGTAAAAACAAAACAGACACACACACACACTCGTAAACTCAGGGGAAAGCTCAATAAGTAACTAATACAATAAATTTTCACCAAAATTCCCCTTAAGACAAAACAGTAGAAATCCCCACTTCTGAACGACTGAGGCACCAGTTTCTCCAACAGGCCTCAGCTCACACAGATCAGAGCTAAGCCGACACAGAGACCTGATGTCCTCCAAGCACACGAAAGGAAGAGGAAAAAAAGGGAGGAAACTCCCCATCTTATATACCCCTGATTACGTGAAGGAATGGGGTGGAATACTTCCTTAGTTATAACCTGGTTACTAGGGAAGGCCCAGACCAAAACCAAGAAAACTAAACCACCACAGACCTCCATGGTTATTTACACTGCTGCAGAGTGAGTATGAAACCTTAAGTTATTAGAATGGCTTTGAATCCTCTTCACGCCGGTTTAAGTAACTTTTTTCTAAGTAGAGAATTAGACATCCCCTCTCTTGTTGGTAGATAACTATAGTAGCTATTGAGAAGCTTGTGAATCAGAGAAATTTGTGATAGCAATGCTGTTATTTTGTCTGTTTTGCTATAGCCATAAGATAGATTTGTATTTTTTATGTGCTTTGTGCAATGGCTTTCTAGGTTCAAGGTATTTTTGTCCCAAATCTTTGGCTTTGTCAAAGTGATGGACAGCCCCAGGCAAATACATGTATATGAATGTGAAGAAAGCTCTTCTGTTCCCCTGATACCATTCATGCTGGGTGTAGAGCTCTTACAAGAGCAAGCGCCAGCTACTGCGATCTCTACTGAGTGGTCTGCAGTGGCTGAAACTGCAGCTAGTACTGGTTTAAATTCACACTTCTCTCAGCACTCAAAATAGGAAGCAGATAGCAAACCTGACCACACAGGCAAATTCAGCCTTGTGACTCTGGTGGCTAATATATATATTTATAGATATTTCTAAAGCAGAAGACTCAGTCTTGTCAAAAAGCATTGATTTCAGCACTTGGCTCAGATGCCAAGAGCTGCTGTATATTTTCAAGCCTTCCTAAACCACAGTTTGTCTAATCTGCACGCTCATTTTAGAGGTGCTCATTGAATTTAAGCTGAAAAAGAGTGTGTTTAATACCTGTGGAGACTAGACAGTTCAAAACCTCAGCTTTTTCTTGTGTCTTATTGAGTGATTAATATCCAGCTCAGATAAAATACAATACTGGCATATAAATGCACTTAAGATACGTGTGCGTATCAATGAATACTGATTACTGTTCCTAGAAACTGATCTCACAGTTGCAGTAAGAGAGTGAACTCTACTGAATACCTCAAAAGGTCACACAAAGATATTTCATAGTGTGTTCTCTTAGTGCTTTAAGGGTGCGTTACACAGGCCTTTTTTATAGAAATTATTCAGATACCATTACAAGGGGGAAAGCACTGCAAGAGATCAAAATAAATAAACTTATCATTCAGGAAAGCCTCTGTAGATCTGGAA
Source organism: Sclerurus mexicanus (assembly GCA_013396755.1). Lineage (NCBI taxonomy): Eukaryota > Metazoa > Chordata > Aves > Passeriformes > Furnariidae > Sclerurus > Sclerurus mexicanus. Next base: position 346,030 of record VWZF01004508.1, on the reverse strand, counting down.
TGGTCCCAGGGATATCAGAGGAGACCTATCTCTGTACTGACCAGTAAATGTAACTAGAACTCTTTAGCTACTTTATTTTTTGTTAACAACAGAAGAGGAAATAGGGCATTCAGCTCTCTCCTACTACGTGGAATAAAATCAACCTCTTGTAGATCTCAGTAGCTGGAATCTCACTGTGAAAACTGAAGAAGTGTTTCAGTTCATTTGGCAGCCATTTGGTCAGTAGTTGGCACATGGTCAGTCCTTGCTGATCTGTTGCAAAGTGTTCTCATGTAATTATTACTGTCCATGACCATAACTGAGCAACCTTTACAATTGAAGCTTTATTTGATGTATTCTTCACTCTGCCTTTTTCAACTCTTTCTGAAATTTAAGAAAGACCACCTCAAAATTTTAATTTATGCAATACAAGATGACCATATAAAGCTTTGTTTCACCATCTAGAAAGAATGGAAAACCTGCTTTTACAATGGGGTTTTGTATATTTTTTTCAATGAGTCACAGTGTTATGTCTTTTTTTTTTTTTTTACATTAACACATTTGATTAAGAAACTATATTTGCTTGGTTGGTTATAATTTTTTATGTCTCCCCACCTATTTTGAGATGTTTAGCACTAGCAGATGTATTTCTATCATCCTCTCTGGAGTTATTTGTTGCATGCAGTATGACAGCTTGCAAACAAAGTCAAAGTGGCTTTAGCCTTGCATTGCATCTCAGTTGCTGATCAGGGAGAAGATAAAACTTTTGTGGGCCCAGGAATGCAAACTGCAAACTTCTCTTTTAAAGGGAGGATGAAATACAAAGCCTTCTTGGTTTTTGTTCTTTTTTTTTCCCCAGTAATGCGGGGCACATTATCACTCTTTCCTGGCTTTATTGACAGCTGAAATATAACTCAGATTCTAGGTCAGCAATATTACTTCAGCATAAAAAAACCCCTAATGGTATCATAGTATAACAAGTTACCATATGTTTATTCATCACAAAGACCTTTGCTACCAGGTTATAGCTAAGTATCAGGGGAAAACTGGTCTGGACAGTAGTTTCATGATGATGTGAGTAATAGCCATATTAGATTTGCTGGTGTCTGAAGTTCTCGCTTTATCTATGCAAGTTATTTTAATCTGTCGTGATGATATTTTCTTATTCTTTTTGCACAAAAAAAATCCTGCTATTACCAAAAGACTTTACACGCGTTTTGCCTGTTTTAGGGCGAAGATGGTTTTCCAGGATTTAAAGGTGACATGGGTCTTAAAGGAGACCGGGTAAGCATTTATTCATAGCTCATATATTCTTAAAAGTTTAAGTGTTATTATTTTGAAGGTATCACTGACGTGAAAAAATATATTTAAACAAAAAATAAAGACTGGTATCTTAAATTATTTTTATTCCCTGTGCATGCACAAATTTAAGCCAGAAGTATTGTGAATCGACAATAGCACAGCAACAAAGAGAAACTGAGTGTCAGTCTTGAATATCCTTTTCACTAAGCTTCTTTCTAGGGAATCTCCTTTTCCAGCTTCCAAGATCTCCAGTATTTGCCTGAGGACAATTTATCTATCTAGGATAAAGATGTTTCCATTCCAACCCATCATATTGCAAATTTCTGCCAAAATGTTGTTTATTTAGCCCAGTGGGCAATTACTTCCATTCATAGAAAGTGTTGTGGAGGCTCTAAGAAGACTCCTCAGAGGCTCCTGGCCTGTATCTGTTGTCTGTATACATAAATAACTATGAAGGTGATATCCACATAAGTGCTTAGATAAGGACAATTTTCTTTCTATGGACTGCCAGGGTCCCTTGACGAGAATTTAGGAAAGGAAAAACAAGAATACACAGCTCTCAAATGTAGCTGTCTTCAGGCAAGACAACTAGGCTCTTACACTTGTGAAAGTGATATTCAGCACCTAATTTATATGTATTTGTATTTATATGATGAATGCAAATATTTTCCTAATAGGAAATTGGACAGGGCTTTGAGCAACCTGATCTAGTTGAAGATGTCCTTGTGCATTGCAGGAAGAATAGATGACCTTTAAAGGTTCCTTTCAACCCAAACTATTCTATGATTCTAACCTCTGGTTAGATTTACTGAAAACTTCTTTTCAAGTAATTATAGGTAGTCTTTCTAATAGATGCACAAAGGCAATTGTTCCATATTTATAAGGTGATGTATTTTAGGGGGAAATTGGTCAGCCAGGTCCACGAGGAGAAGATGGTCCGGAAGGTCCAAAAGGTCGAGCGGGTCCATCTGGGGACCCAGGTGCTGCTGGTCCAGCTGGGGAAAAGGTCAGTAGCCAGAATTAACATAAACATGTCATTGCCTCATATCACGGGTGGAACCCATTGCCTCATATCACAGGTGGAACCCATAACCTTCATCACTGAAAAAACAAGTCGCCATATCTGCAAAATCTTTAGCTACCTAGTAGTAGTTTTTATGAGACACTACTACAGTAGACCACTGGAGTTCACATTTGGACAAGTATTGCGAATCATTCTTTTGTCAGTATACAAAAAATCATTATAGTACTTAAGGCAACTACGTTCTTATCCCAAATTACATACACTGCATGCCAGCTATGGAAAGCACAATGCAAAGAAAACAGTTGGGTACAAAAGAGAACAAACTCTTTTCATCAAAAGCTGCTACTTTTTTCAATTATGTCATTAGTAGAACTTCAGAAAGATGTTAGGGTTATAATTTGAGCATAATGTCATTCAGAAACCTTAGAAAAGTATATATTAAAAAACTCAGTTCACTCATTGCAAGAAAGATTTGCTTAACTATTGGGAATTATTTATTAAGTAGTGTTCTCTACAGTTATGCAAGATACCTCACTAGCTAGGTCATTGAATTGATTCATTAGGTCCTGAATCAAAGAACATAGGAAAAAAGAAATTCAGAAGTACTCTCTTACATGAAAGCAAGCTGAGTTCACACCAGAAAGCCAAACTAGTCAACAAAACAATCCAGTGTAATGAGTCATATCATCCTCACCCACAATCTAGTTCTGTTCTCCAGAAAAAAACTATGTTTCATGGCTATGGTTGTTTTCAGTATTGCTAACTGACTAAAATGTAAGAGTATCTGGAATCCTGTAAAAATTGTTATTGTTGTCATGATATCTGCAGAATAATTAATTGACATCTAGAAAATAGTCCATTTTTCTTGAATCTTTATAACCTAAGTAAAAAAAAACAAAGCAACAAAGTAAACCAAATCAAAATAAACCAAATCTTCTTTTTTCTTAGTAATTGGTAATTTCTAAATATGACTTCGAGTTATTTTTAATTTTTCCTATTTTAATTACTCAGTAATAATATAGGTTGATGTTTTCAAGCATTTTTTTTCTTCACTGTGATGTATTTGGGACTCTCACAGTCTCACAAGTCCAGAAACTGAAACCATAAAGACCAAAAGATATTTGCAAAAAAGATTGTTGGTGTTGCTAGCACCATTGGCTGGCCTTGGAATTTCAGATGTACCGTTCTCCCTTTTCTACAAGTATTTATATCTTATCTTGCCCATTAGAATTCAGACATCTTCTGTGGATATTCTGTGGATACTTGGTCTGGACAGAGTGGGTCAGAGAGGAATTCTGTGATGTTGGTCCTGTGATATTTATTTTAGTTCAAAAACTAGAATAATCTTTGAGAACTCTTAGACCTCCCCACAATATTAAGAAAGTCTATAAAACCACAGTCTCTTACTCACTGTGCTCAACTGATTCCACGATAAGAAAACTCTATTTTCCAAGTAGGTCTGTGGCTGAATTTTATTAGTTAAGGAAATCTGAAGTAGGGTGCCAAAAAATGAGGAACATACCAGAAAAGAGCTTATAATAAAAAACCCCCTCTTGTATCTACACTCAAAACCTAGGCAGCTGGACTGGCTTAATCATAAAATTGGGGACAAAACTTTCACTGAATTTGGCAAGATTTTGATGCACTGTCATGCTACAAAACATTGAAATCATTCAGTGTGGCACAAAACTGGAAACATTTTTTGCATATGTGTAAAAGTTGTTCTTCTACAGTGTATCACCAGACACATGCACTTGCAGGAATATGATAATACACAATGTTTTCATTGATGTGCTGCATTTTTTTTACCAACAGAAATCTTGGGCAAACTTCCTTCCCCATACAGTCTCTTCTTCCTATTTTTCATTATCTAAGGTTGCTGCGAGTACCTTGTGATACTTTATAGTCATATCTTTTCCACTGAGATCTTCTCCAAAACGTGATAGTCTGGAACACAGACAAATTGTTCCCCAGAGTTCCCATCTTTCAAAGTCTGAAACTGCTTTCCCTTGCCTTTGAAAGTGGCAAACCATTACTCATCCTCTAGAGGTCTAGAGAGACCAAGTCAATGGAGTAAAGTACTGTATTTCATTTCTGAGTATGGCTGATGTCAGTGTTGATCAGTCCTTTCTGAACATAACAAGTTGTTAATATTTGTTGACAAATCTATTGTCAGCAAATAGTCAGTGGGGTATGATTTATCATAGTCTCAGTTTAGAACTATTCAAGAAAAAAATTGATTCTGCAAATGCCTATTCATGAAAAGTCAACCATAACACAGTATAAATTAAAATTAATTTCTTCTCACTTAAACCTACTAACAGCCTGATTTCTTAGAGCATATTAATTGTTTTAATTACCTCAGCCACACAACACTGCACAGCACTTTATGGGGGAAAAAGGAAAACACTGAGGTATTGCTTTCTCTGAATTCATTCATTGGAGTGGGATTTTTATTTAAGTTTGGGGAACTGAGCACACTGGTGATTAATTTTAAAAATGAGAAATTGATTTAACTGAATATTATATTCAATGAAGTATCATTATGTTGTGGAAAATTATTTTGTATAGAAGTTTGCTGAACCACTAAGGATGATAAAGAATATTTTACACTGCCTTCTTATTGCAGGGTAAGCTTGGTGTACCTGGATTGCCAGGATATCCAGGAAGACAAGGTCCAAAGGTGAGCTGTACATGAGCTGTATATTGTGTGCTTTGACATTAGTTATATTATTTGTGTGTTTGAGGAAGCAGGGTCTAGACATCAAAGAAAAGGGCGTTTTTGCCTTTTTTTACTTAACAATCATATTCTAAAGTAAAATCTTTAATTATGTGGGATTCCCTAAGTTAGGCTCTCTATGGAGCACTATCTTTCCTCTTCTTAAGTAGGCTGCTTTCAACCGTTTGCTGTGTTCTCATGAGTTGTGTTTTGTGTGAGCATCAGAAAGTGGCATGAAGTAAACAGCTTGAAAATTAAGGAATTGCTGATATGCTTGAAAGAGAATGAGGACCATACTGACAACTAAATGGATGCTGCTAGAGACTGGAATTTTCAGTGTGGTACAAGGATTGCATTTGTCATTACTCCTTCTTCCATAGAATAAGCCATATTTCTCTAAAACATATAATTTACTATTTTCATTGTGTTTTCCTTCAGCTTCTTTTAAGAGAAACATAAAAAACCCCAATCCCTAGTTAATTTATGTGTCTACATCTATCCTTCAGCTATCTTTTTTATTTGAATTGCAATATAAAACCATGCAGGGGGTCTCTGCTTTAAGTGAAGGCTTTTGTTTTTGAAACGTTTTTATGAAATGTATTTCTATCAAGGTCAGTCTAACACAGCTTTAGGAAACAGGCATGCTAAATTAATTGCAAGCTCTCTTTTCTGAGATTAGCAAGAAATAAAAAGTGAAATAAAAGCATCGTTCTATAGACATTTCCTTGTGTAGAGGAGACTATTAGGGTGACTTTGCACCTCCAGACTGTCTCAAAGAAGATTGTTCCAGGGAAATATCACAAGTAAAAGAATCCCTTACTCCTTCTACATGGCTGAACAACCAACCTGCAGTAAAATCTTCAACTCTGCTCTAATTTGGATCTATTTTTATTTCCAAATTTCAAATTGTTTTTTCAAAGTAATGCAACTTTGACCAGCTAAGCAAAATGTTTTCCTGGCTCTGGGAACCCTATACTTTGACCCTTTTCAGTCAAGTGAATGAACTGTCTAAAAAATGATTATTCATTGAACACTCTGTGTTACTGAAAAATATTAAAACCATCTATGGAAATTATTTATGAAAACTATTCACCTTGAAAGACATGGACTTTATTGCTTCTGTCTCCGAACTCAAATGTCGGAGATTTCAGTCTCATTGTTCTCTTTTAGAACTGTCTTTTGAAAAATCTGAGATGAAAGAGTTTTTACATTATTCAGTTCTAATAACAAAAAATTTGTAACATTTCAAATCAAGAATTTCTTTGCATTGAATTTTTATCACATTAAAGCTGAAAATAGTTCTCAAGCTGTGTTCACTCTTTGGTCTTTTAATTTGTTGCTTAAATTTCTGAGAAAGAATAATGACACCTATAATACATAACTCACTGCAGACTTCTTTGGAAACTTAGTCACAGTCCAGTTCGAATTAACATAAGGGAGTGAGAAAAAATAAACAGCAGAAAAATATATTAGCTGTGCAAAGCAAATAGGAAATCTTATCCCAATATTGTCAAGAAAGTTCACACCATTCTTTATGTTGATACTTACTTGCTTTTTATGATTTTTCTCCTGAGAATTGCCATTTGCTGATGATTTTCACTATGCTTTTTTTTTCTCCAATCCAGTCCCTCTTGATGAGCACAATTGCAAAAGTACTGTGCATATTTACAACCAAGTCATGCATATTAATGCCCTCTCATTGAAGTCTGGGTTTTTTACTGGCCTTTTAATATTAAGGGACATACTTGGGCTTCACAGAGTAGAATATTCAGTTTTATTCATATATAAAGTGATTACTGGTGAAGAATTAAAAGGCAAGAAAGAGAGTGAAAAGGAAAGGAAAAGAAAGGAAGAAAAATCTTATTTTTCTCCCACCAGTCAATATCAGTCAAGGTTTCATCAGAATCTGTTAGTGAAGTTGTACGACCCCTAAGTCTTTTATGGATAGTTGGAATAACTGTGTGAAACAAGATCCATTAGAGAAACATAAATAAGAACAGGAGAGGAAAAAAAATAATAACATTTCAAAGAAGAACATCAAGAAATTATATTTTAAGCTTTTGTTATATGCATTTTATTTGCCACTAAAATACTAATAGCAAGCTGCACAGACTTAGACACATTATCACAGCAGGCAGTCTGGCTAGACCAAACCAAACACACTCTTGATTTTCATCTCCATTCAGTTAAAAGTATATTTTATCATGTCTGTCACCTCTTTGACCCCATGTCTCTTATGGCAAATTAACATCTTGGAAGGTAAAAGGTCTGATGTCCCACTGGATGTGTATACGAGAAATAAATAAGAAAATAGTACTGTTCAGATTAGACTGGGCAGTCAGTAGAAGGACAGGGGAGAAAAAAGGAAGAAAGAGGAATAAAGCTGGAGGCAGTTTCAAGTCAGATAATCTCACAAATGCTGCTTATGCATGAATTCTCTGTATCAGTTAAATGAAACTGTCCAGTGGTCAGTTTACAGTGACTAAAGCACCTGAAGGAGTTCATTTACAGCTCAGTAATGTGAATAGAGAATGTGGCAAAACCCTACAATTTTGTTTGAATTCAGTTATTTTACTAAAAGAATTATTATACTGTGATGCAATAAGGCCTTGTTTGTCTTCATTATGATACAGTTATTTCTAGTGGGCTGTTACTAATTATTTCTCCTCTACTTTAAAAAATCATGCAGATTTAATGGATATTTTGTTGTCTAATAAGATGATAAGGTCAATTCTATACATTGATTTTTTTTAATGCATTCTGGACTTGAAGCATTATGGTGAGTTTATTTACAGCTTTTATGTGCACTGTCACACTGGCAAGTTCGGCATGTACAATGTACATGACTTTGGAATTGTGCTTTATGTGTAAATTAAATGCTGGCTATACTAGTGTTTTGCTGTTGATATCGTCTGATATTTGCATTGCTTTCTTACACAGGGCTCAACTGGTTTCCCAGGATTTCCAGGTGCCAATGGAGAGAAAGGTGCAAGGGTATGATAATTCATTTTTGCATGACAATTAACTTTTGAAACTCAATGCCATGGGAAATCACTGAAACCCAAGGATACAAACTACTATCTAAAGAACTATAAAAACAGGCTTTTCATACCTAAGAGGGATGTCTTTGTAAAACAGGACATACTGAGACACTATTTTTATACTTTAAGGTATTAATCTAAATATACAAGAACTTGGACACTTCCTTGCTGCATATGCTGTCATAATTATATAATTTGAAGAAAAAAAAAACACCTTTGTTCAAGGTTTCTGGGTCTTTTTTGGACAGTATAGCTGAGTGAGTTGGCAAGGACTATTTTCCTGTATCCCACAAATTATCCTGCTACGATGCAATTTACCCTTAAGGAAATTCAACTTGTATTTCATATGTATTCTGATTTGTCACCAGGGTTGGTTTTTTTAATAGGCTTAGCTTCCAAAAGGCAAAATATACCAGAAAAGATGAAGAATATGTACTATTACATATATTTTAAAAATGTAAAATTACATCTTCTCCTGCTTTATTTGACTGAAGCAGGTGAGGGAAAATGTTACATATATTCTTCAAACTATAACAATTGAAAATAGATTAGAAAGAAGGTTGCTGTGCCGTTGTCTCTAAAGCTCAGTTGAACGTAGCAAACATATTAGACAGATGATGAAATTAGGAGATGAGTCAGAATTCATAGGTGATAGCAATTAAACTGAAGTAATGTATCATTATTCCTAGGAATCTGTTTTAATCTGCATCACAAAATAAAGCAGAAATTAATTTTTAACATGAAATATATGAAATCCAATTGCATTTGCATTTCTTATGTATTGTTTAAATTGTTCTAGTACTATTTTAGCTAAGATAAAGATGTGTTGTTATGTACAGGCACAAGCAATAAAGCAATGCTCAGTTCATCCTTTATGGGAAAAATGACACATGACTGCTAATACAGATACAACGTTAAAAAAAAACAAGAAAAATGATAGCGTCCAACAGAGACTTAAAATTATGAAAATCTAATTACATTGGTCTGTTATCAGAATTTCATAAAACTTTCAGTTCAGCTAAAATATTATCCACATAATTAATACCATCAAACTGCTCTGTATTTAAATATTATGCTGATCATCAATGAGACCATAACTGCTGGTTTTGTAATGATAATCAGATATTATTGTTAATCTTGCCTGAAGGGTTATCACTGTGTTTTATGCTCCCATGCATAAGGGTACTGAGAAAGACAGTCACTGTCCCTGAGATCACAAGCTGCGTAGCATTTCAAAAACAGATAATTTTTATTTTGATAAGTGAAATAAAACAAACAGGAAAAAAAACTGTCAAGAAAACAGATGTGTGCATTTAATTGGTTTCTGGTAAAGCCAAGTTTTATGCTAAAACATCTCCCCTGATTTTTTGTTGCTGCTTTGTTTACCTCAGAGATGAGAAAGTACCAGTCATCAAGTTCCTTTTTCTACCTGAAGAATACTCTCTTGAATGTTAAAATTCTTTGTGTTAAAATGCACAGCAATATTAATGCAGAGAAAAAATTCTGTTGAGTATGATTAGGAGACACATTAAAGCAAAAAATGAAGGGCTAGTATTCCAGTAAGTTCTATATATCTGCAAGTATGCATAGTTTTGGTAGGTATTACAGTCCCCGTTTCTGTTACAAATGAAGACAGGCTTGCTCTTTCTTTTCTCTATTAACCTGTGGAGCTGTCCATGGGAACCTGGGAGCTCTTTCTTCAAGGCTGTTATTACATTGGAAATAATGCCAAGTCCTTTAGACTCCTACAGAGAAACTCTGCTTGTTGTGTCCCGTCTTCATTACTATTTTAATGTAGTTTAAAATGTTCTAATGCTTCTGGCAGAATCTGACTCTTAGGCAAGTTTAATGCATTGAGCCACAAGTCCCGGTGAACTCAGAACAATCAATTTCATCAAGGACCGTTATTCTGTAAATTGAAATGCAAAGTAGATAGTTAAAGATAAAATAACTTTTAAACTTTGGGGAGTTGCACTCTGCCTCCACTTCATTAAAAAAAACTTTATCTCACAAGTAGCGTGTCTTCTAAGATGATTTCTGTGAACTTTTCTCTCCAGGGATTACATGGCAAACCGGGCCCCAGAGGACAGCGAGGACCAACAGTATGTTCTTTTGATTTGCAATTTAGAGGCTTTCCTATATAAATTACCTTTGCTTCACTGTGAAAAATTATTTTTATTTTATTATAGTATCCAGTGCTTATCATCAAGTGCATCTGTGTTAAATTGACAGGGTCCGAGAGGTTCAAGAGGTCCCAGAGGTCCGACTGGTAAACCAGGTCCAAAGGTAATGGGCAAGCACACTGTGTAGGTTGGCTACAGGCTGTTTTTTTTAAATAAATCTACATCTTTGAACATACTGTCTTTCCTTTCCAGGGTACCTCAGGCAATGATGGCCCTCCTGGCCCACCAGGTGAAAGGGTATGTGAAAGCTGTTTTTGTAGATGCTTTCCCCACTAGGTAGGAGTGTGATTTGAGGGTGGGAGGGTTGTTTCATTTTCATCCTCGCTCTCATATCTTAGCGCTTTTTTGACCAGAGTAACCAGAACTCACAAAACCTCAATTCCATGATGCTTCTCACAAATTTAAGAATGGTGTGGCTGATGTTTGCTGAAAGCTTCTTCCATCCATAGCTCTGCTTTGTACATGTCGGACACAGAGAATATATACACGCTTTGTGTTATATTCATGCACTGTATGTATATCCATGTGAGTTAGAGGTGTACTCACCAGCTTGTGCTCTTCAGAATTCCCCACTTAGGGCAGCTTACTGCCTGTTTATTGGGTTTGCACTCAAGCCACTGGCAGAAGATTCTTTGGTGAAGGAACTGTGGGGTTTTTGGTTCTAATCAGCTAAGAATTCCCTTCAACCTACTTTCTGCATGCTTCACAAATCCTATTGGTCTCTCTAAAACAGAATTTCTGCTTGCTGTTATCTTAGCAATCAATACACAAATGAGTATACGGTCAGCTCATTGCACAGCAGTATAAAGAAAAACATTAATAAATTGGATTTGTAATAGCAACACTTGAAAACCACCTCAGTTTAAGTGGATGAGCTTCCTGCTTTTGCAAAGCTTAACAAACTTTTCATTTGCAGTTATATTTTGTGGAACTGCTAGCCTTTGTCTTATAGGAAACCTATAGATCATTTCCCACTATCCACTCCCAGGTCCCAGTGTGCTCTACGGGTCTTATTCTCCAGGATCAAGCTTCTTGTGCATTTTCCTCGTGCAGTTCCATACTGTCACTTTTTTTTACATTAAGTAGGATGTTGGATGGAACGAACTAGGCATAGTCCAAGAAGGGAAATGTAGGCTGCTTTACACTGAGGAGGTAGGTCAGACACAGACTACCAGAAGGTGAATAGCAGATCCTTATGAAAGAGGAGTTTGCTGACAGCTCCAAGAGGTTATGAAGAAGAGGATTTGTGGGGGCAATGAAAACAGGGAGCAGATCAGTCCAAAAAGTAGGTTCCCTGGAGAAAAGCTATCAGAGCAAAGATATGAAGAGTCGTAGAGCACCATGTCTCATACCACTTGTGTAATATAAGTGTGAGGTATCTCATTTGCTTCCCAGTAGGGGTGAATGTCAGCCAAAAAATAAAACTCTCATTTCTACTCCTCTTAGACTACTTCAGGTACCAGACATGTAAACATTAATCTGTCCTGTGTAGCTACTGTTAAAATGAAATTTAATGACAGAGAAGAAAATGTATTTTTGATAACATGCTGTTAGTATTGTTATGCTTTTTCTCACATAATACATCAGTCCAGTGGCTTGAAACCTGCAAGCCAAATCATGGATGAAAAGGAAAATGCAGTTTGTTCCTCTAAAAGGCTTCAGTATGTGAGAACAGTGGCAATTTATGAGAAAGTTCAATTAACTGTAAAACTTGAGTTGTGCTCCTATAACCCAATTTCTGAGAGTGACCAATTTCATTCATATATTTTGTACAATAGCTGAGTCAGTTTTGTTAGCTTTTCTCTATAGAACTCCTACTTCCTTTATCTATTTTTTTTTAATTCTAAGCTTTATGTTATAACCAGGAGCAAATGAGGGAAGTTCATTTGTTAATGGACACAATATGTAGAAAAAAGACCCAAACCCTCATATGGAGCATATTGGTGTGTTATGGAGCTTTCAGAAACAGCCTTCTACCTCTTTTTGAAAATAAATTAAAAAAAAATGATGGATAGTGCAGTAAGATCACAAAGATTTCTCCCTTGGTCTAGCACTTCTTAGTTAACTCAGATTCAGTATTTCAGTATGATAAAAGTCTGTCCTGGAATAAGATTTCTTTAAGGGCAAATTCTCCCAGGCTGGGCACATGCGATCCTCTCCTACAGCTACATTTGCACACTGCTTTGCCTACTACGGGAGGCAGCTGTGCTGTGGAACTGAGCCTGGGCTCTAAGGAATGAGGCTTATGGAACTTGGAAAACAGCACTTTATCAGAGGAGCAAAAGGGTAGCATAATTTGGGAGATGTGGTCTCCTGCTTCAAGTCTTTTGCATCAAACCAACATTTCTGACATATTTTGACAGCTGATGTCATAGCCAAACTACACATAATATGCCAAATAGAATACAATGAAGTCTTGCTCTGTATGACTAGGGTACATATCTCTGCTGTGGAACCATGTAGAATAAATACATTTTTAAGATTGCTACACTTTGACTTAGTACACAAAACACTAAACAGCAACAATTATTTTCATAAACCGGCATAGTCCCTCTCAACATATCAATGCATTTTAAAAGCTGGTCTCTGTTTTGTTTTATGGCACCTTCGAAACACTTGTGTACTACAAAGCTAATACTTTGTGTAAATATCTATGTATATAGATGTATGTTAACATACTTGTATAGCCACATGTGTATGTATACACTTGTACATATATATGCAAAATGCAGTAACTCACCTGGTCATCTTTAACTAAATTTGTAAAAGCATACTGCATGAAAGTTTTCTCTCTCCATATATATGTGTATATGCAAAACTATAAAAATGTGCATGCATTGTGGAGTTTTTCAACTGTTTTTCATTATGGCAAAAATGCCATATTTAATCCGAACTAACTCTGGAAAGCTTATTCTTTTTGGACGTTTGTACTGTTGTACTGGCTTGAAATATTGCTAGGGTGTAAGAATTGTCAAGGATGAATGTTTGACTGAAAGTTAAAGAGATGATCAGACTATTAACTTAAATCCCATGGTTTATGCAACACAGAAAAACAATGCTTCTTACTCACGGCTGGTTCCTACTTTGTTACACACAGTTTTAGGAGTCGGATTCAAACGTAGTTTACGCAACTATTTTTCCTACTGTGTTCCTACACAAGCAGCATTGCTTTCAGGAAATCTCCAATGTGTGTGCATATGCTTTGCTGCTACCAATATTTGTGGCAGTAGCTGAGGTTTTATACTTAAACCCACACATTCTTTGCAGTGTTCAATATATTTTATCATTGAAACAAACTTTTCCACCCAGTGTCAAGGCAGCTTGAGTAAAACTTTACTTTTTTGATTGTCTTTATTCCAGGGACCGCAAGGGCCTCAGGGACCTGTTGGATTCCCTGGACCAAAGGGACCTCCAGTAAGTATCTCTTCAATTAAGTATGTGCAACAACAGGAACGTTAATTTTCATACCATGTCCCTGAAGTGAATATTTAAAAATTCATGTAGGAGATGGTTTATGCATAGATTACAAATATGCTTGTTGAGCTCTAAGGCTAAGAACTCACATATTCAAAATGATATTTGGTGCAGCTCATAAGATGTTCAACATAATAGACCAAACTGCAAATCTTCTAGTATGCTGATGCCAGTGTCCAGGTGATGTACTGAGTTAAGGCAAAATGCTACTTTGCTAATGTATATTTTCTTTTAACAATTGATTCATTGAGGAAAAGTGAAGAAGAAAGAGACACTGATTAGTAGCAGACATGTGTAGAAGTAGTAGCACATTTGAGCTGTTGCCTGACTGGTTTTACTGCTCCTCTGGTATGCACCTGCTCATGTGAAGTACAGAAGCATCAAACCACCTGTGACTTTTTTTCACCCATGCATTTGTTACTTATATTTCCAGTGGCCAAACCTGAAATTTCATCACTTATCCCTATAGTGCTTAGTTTTTCATTAATTCAGTCATTAATCAAAGAAAAATGGAAGGGAAGTATATGGCCTTTCCATGATTTCTGAATTTACAGAAATCCATTTTGAATATGTTTACATTTGACAACAGTCACTCTCCAAGCCAGTGTTAACACACATCAGGAAGGACATAAGGAAAAAATATTATTAAAATCCTAGTTAGCTGATAAGCAGTTAAGCTTTACCAAAGACTAGTCTAGAAAAAAAAGAGATCAGGGATTCTTACAGCACATACTTTTTTTTTCAGAATCAAGGATGGCTAAGAAATGTTTTGACTTACGTATTTTACAATTTCAGGGGCCACCTGGAAAAGATGGCTTGCCTGGACACCCAGGACAGCGGGGTGAGACTGTAAGTAAACGTACTCTACTGTGTTAATGTTGTAAAACCCTAAAGGTCATGATTATGTGATCAAAACTAAAGGGATAGAGACAAGAGGGCAAAGGGAAGGAGACTGGCACTAAGAGGTTATGTAACTGTACTTGTGGCTGGTAGGTTGGGCATGAGAAGGCTCTGTTTTGTTTCCATGATACAAGTTGAGCTTATTCTTTGCTATGTCCACTTAGTAGCATCATCACAATGAGATGAAATAGTCAATAGAAGTAAAATAGATCAATACCCAGATCTCAATTTTAGTTAAGATTTTTGAGACAATTGCTATACAGTTATTTTCCCACTGAATGTCATGTACCATAAATAATACCATAATGAAAAGTCTTATTAATGGTAAGCAGCAAGAAAACTGAAAAGTCAAGACCTTTGGAAAGAAGGATAAGAAATAATTGAACATATTAAAAAACCCTTAAATTTTGAAACTATATCCTATGTAATTTCCCTAAGAATTGCGATTAATACGTTCTGGCATCAAAATTAAAAAAAAAAATACCATGCAATAGTTTGAATGGAATTATTTTTAAAAACACTCTACTTTTTTAGTGCCAAAACCGTACTCATATTCCACTGAAATAAAATAAAATTCTTGCTTGGAAAGAAAGCCATAAACGACTTTAGAGAGAAACTGTGTCAGCATGTAGAATGTGTTTTAGGTTCCAGCATCACTGGAAATCTGTTAGTGACTGCTGAGTCCCTTCCACTGCTGAAAGGAGGAGCACAGGGCTTGGAGAAACACATAATTCTGAAAATCTCTGTCTTCTTCTGCTAGTACTGTACATTGCGACATTGTAGTGCTTTGCAATGAGAGTGGCTTTTTTGTGCATGAGAGAAACATCAGTGACTACGTCTTTGTTCTTTTGCAGCTTTTCATTAGCACTGTTTTCTGCACTGTGTGTTTGTATACTTGGACTAAAATGCTCATTATTTCTTTCCTTACAATAGGCTTACAAGAGAAGCTTTGACTGTGTAAAGGAAGGGACACATGAATGATTCCATCTGTAGCAGTTCTGGTTTTCTTTCATTAGAACAAAGGGGTGCTTTTGTCTTTCTTTTCTTTTTTTTTTTTTTTTTAAATCTGGATCATTTCATAGGTCTCAGAGGGAATCCCAAAACAGTTTTGGACCAAACTGAGTCATGATAATATCTGGCTGGTAGCCAGAAGAGAATCAAATTAAGGAAGGCAAAAAAGCTTAAACTGAATCTGATGTAATAGGGCAGCCAGTCAGGCTGTGTCCTGAGGAATGCTGAGCAGGGCCAAATGTTTGTAAGAAACTCAGGCCAGATCACACCTTAGTTTTCATGCAGGTGAGCAGAATGGGAGGCAGACATGCGTGGTTAGACAGGGAATACTATGTAGAACCCTAATGTGATATAGCAGTAAACTCTCCTAACACAATTCCATTATTTGAAAGAAATAATTTAGCGTATTTCAAAGATGCGTTAAGCAGTGCTATTATAAAGTGCGGTTGTCATTCAGCTGATTGACTAATTTTGGCCTGAAGTTTTGAGCTGCTGATTAGAAAATGAAAATTCTGTAAAATTTGCCAGTGTTCTAAAAAACTGTGTCAAACCCATTTCTTTTCTATTCTCTGCTTCCCAGTTCTTGTCATCACATCAATTTCTCATTAGCTTCATTCTTTTTGTGGCACTCATGCTGCCTTTTTTACCCTTTCTATATAACCATGTTCCCTGGATCTTTATTTCTTTTCATTTTCTTTCTGTCTAACCTCCGCTTTAACTTTAATGCCCCTCCAACTTAATTCACCATCTGTGTCTTTCTTTAAAAAGCATTTTTATGTCTGGCTTTATGATTCATAATGTACATATATAAAAATGTATTTTCAACTGTCTTTTAGCTGCATCATTGATGCATTCAAACTCACCTAATCAAGTCCACCTACAGAGATCTGTAAAACTGATGGGAATTTTTACAGCTCTGTCACTTCAGAGAGACTGGAAATGACAGATGTAAGAGAGATTAATCATTTCATTTCTAAGTATACACAGGAAATAGGATTTCTCTTTTTTATTTCCTGAAGAGAAGGAATTTGTGATATGGAATCTCTCTTTCTCCTCTTCAGCACAGATACGAATTTTGCTCTTCTATATTTTGTCCAGGGTAACATAATTTTCTATAATTATTTCACAGGGTTTTCAAGGAAAAACTGGTCCTCCTGGTCCTGGTGGTGTTGTTGGCCCTCAGGTACACAATTTAATTTCATAGGTAACTCCATAAGACCTAAGTTTAATGGCTACATTATGGCTAAGGCAGTTGCTTTTGTTGTATAAAAAGGATCATATTGATGGCTATATTAACTTTTTAAACAAAACATGCATAACAATATTAGGAAGGTATACTTAGTATTTGTCATTTATTCCACAAAATATGAAAATATTAGGGTTACCCTTCCACTTTTATTTTTGGGTGTGTTTTTTTCATGTGATTATGAAGTTGGTGGTTTACAGCAGTCAAGGCAGATTTCTCTACCATGAAATATTTTGGAAAGACTTGCTTGTCAGAGGGCAATTTTCAGTCACTTTTAGATTGCAAAGAGATTAACTATCAAAAGTTCATTTGATCTAATCTTAGTAATTTGCAACTAAATCAAGTGTTTGGATTGCATGAGCTTTTTTAGGTAATTCCCCTAGTGAAACTTTTCTGCTAGTGAATCTGAAGAGAGATCTTTCAACTCTCCTGCCTTACAATTCATATTATTCAGAAAAACAACAGTACAGAATTGTTTCAAGGCAAGAATAGCGCTCGGATTTCTCTCCCGTGTCCTTTTTGTAACCTTCTCCCAAACACGCTGTGTTTTAAAGCTTCAGTGCTTAAGGAACAAGGTCAGGATTTCACCCTTTGGAAGCTGTACAGACATGTCTGCAGGCAAAATGCAATGCAAGATTTATTTTATAGGACAAAGATATTTTGTAAGTCAGCTTTGCCTGGAGGGAAGGTGAGGAATGTATGCTAACCAATGGTAATACTGTTTTGTAACAGATACTCATAACAGCTGGATATTAATAATCTACTCCTTTCCACTTCATCCCACCCCCCCAACATGTTAAATACCTTCAGGTGACTAAATTTTACTTTTGTGCTTAGGGTCCTACTGGCGAGACTGGACCAATTGGTGAAAGAGGTCATCCAGGTCCTCCTGGTCCACCAGGTGAACAGGGCCTCCCAGGTGCTGCAGGAAAAGAAGGTGCTAAGGTATGATGTGGCTTTGGGGAAGAAATTGGAAGGGACAGATAAACTGCTGACAGTGCGACATTTCAAATCCTCATGTAGACATGCAGAATAAAATCAGAACATACAGCATAAAATCATGGTTGACACGTTTCACCAAGAAGGACTTGGAAAACTGGAAGATTTCTGCTTTCATTGAAATAATGAGAATAATAATGAGAATTCTCTTGAGCCAATAATTAATATTTTTGTAAGAAAAACTAAAAAAATAGTTTGCACATAAAACAGATTCAGTATGGAAATGTTCACACTAAGGTAGAAAATTGTGCATTGTCATTTAAAGTCAAATGTGTGGTGGTGACTACAAGTCAGAATTTCAGTGACTAAACTCCTTGCTTACTTTTTGGCTACCATTGGGGAGCAAGAAGAATATTGCTTATCTAGTTATTATGTAATTCTATTCAATTTTGGATTATAAATGGGTATCAAATTTTTGCTGAATGTATCTTTAAAAGTATTCTTATGGCTTTTTGTGTTTTTCACTATTTGTATTCTATAACTAGTACTATATCTTGTCAAAGTTTGTTATAAATTTAACTACAGACTATTGTACTGGTAATCTTCAAAGAATTAGTGGGTGAATGGGGAGGCACAATCATTTTTCATTATGATGACTACGATCCGGTATTTGATTTTTATCACTCATTTAACAACTAATACAAGCATTTTAAACTTTTTTTTTAATCAAAACATAATATGTTTCCCAGGGTGATCCAGGCCCTCAAGGCATTCCAGGGAAAGATGGTCCAGCAGGTCTTCGTGGTTTCCCTGGAGAGAGAGGCCTCCCAGGTGCTCAGGTATAAGATAAGCACCACATCAATTGACTTGATATTTCTAAAAACAAGAAACAAAAGATTAACTCTTTTATTTCATGGAATCTTCTATTGTGCTTCAAAATGAATGCAATAGAACAGACATCAAATATCCAACATTGTTAAACATTGTTAGCTATATAAGAAAAAGGGAATTTATTCTTTTTTCTTTTGATATTTGCATTTTTCCTATTACACGTGTTGCAAAAATAACTCTTAAACTTTCCAGTTTAGCAGACAAATTTTGTTTTTGTTTCTTTCCATTTTTTAGGGTCCAGCTGGTCTGAAAGGAGGGGAAGGCCCACAGGGTCCACCTGGCCCAATGGTAAGTGAACATAATAATTTTATGGAAATATAAACAACATTACCTAGTAACCTTTTTTCTTGTTTACATGCTGTGATGTTTTCATTAATGCAGTTGTAAAACAGCAGAGGGATAAAACTTCTATTAAGTATCCATACTAATAAACATTCAGAGAATGTAAGAGTATCTGAAGCCTTCTGCTACCAGTAGATAGGAGATTTACTTCCTACTCGATACTTGCCACTTGCACAAATTAGTTTTGAGATGAAAGAAGTTTTCCATAGTGGAAAAATCTATGGACAATGAATGGTGGACTCATGTTGGACTTATGATGTTGAGGTGGGTGCCATGTGCCAGTCAAACTGCTCTGTCACTGGGTTCCTCCCATGAACTTCTCCAATACAAGTCCTTCCTGTGGGCTGCAGTTCTTCATGAGCTGCTCCACCATGGGTCCCTTCTGTGGGGTGCAGTCCTTCAAGAACAGACTGCTCCAGTGTGGGTCACCTACAGGGTCACAAGTCCTGCCAGCAAACCTGCTCCAACATGGGCTCCTCTCTCCATGGTCCACAGGTCCTGCCATGACCCTGCTCCAGCCTGGGCTCTCCATGGGCTCACGGCCTCCTTCCAGCATCCACCTGCTCCAGCGTGGGGTCCTTCATGGGCTGCAGGGGCACAGCTGCCTCGCCATGGTCTGTACCACAGGCTGCAGGGGAATCTCTGCTCTGGTGACTGGAGCACCTCCTGCGCCTCCTGCTGCACTGACCTCAGTGTCTGCAGTTGTTTCTCTCACATATCTTCACTCCTCTCTCCAGGTGCAGTTTTGATTCTGCCTTTTTGTCCGTGCTTCTTAAAAACATTATTCCAGAGGCAGTGCCACCGTCACTGATGGGCTTGGCCATGGCTAGTGGCTGGCCCATCTTGGAGCAGACAGACATTGGCTCTGTTGGACATAGGGGAAATTTCTGGCATCTTCTCATGGAAGTCACCCCTGTAGCACCCTGCTACCAAAACCTTTCCACGCAAACTACTCTGTTCCCCTTGTACAGCTGTGTAAAATTATTTCATGCAGCAGTATTCCTTGTCAACATTTTAAGCTCAACAATGGAATACTAGAATATGCTTAAAGTTATGTATTCTTTGTTGTAATTTTTTATGCAAGGAAGTTCTACAAGGATGCACTGGTATTCAAAACATGGTACAGTTATTCCCAAATGTGAATTGTGTCAATTTTTGTCAGTCATCAACTTATTTCATTCAGTGCAATTGAAGTAAAGGAAAAAAAAAATCAATCAGTGTAGCTATTCTTGTTAGACAAAAAACTAACAGAGGAGCTGAAATTCTGTGTATTTCAACAATGAAGCTCTCTTATGTCCTGGCAATTCATACTGAGATTAGGATACATTAAACAGTATAAAAAACCCTCAGAGTATTAGCAGTACAAGTGATACTTGGTACTTGAATTCTTAGAATTAATTACTGAATTCTTAATGCCTTTAAGCATCTGTTCTTTAAAACAAGAACTTGAATTTGTGGTTTACAGTTCTTAACACTGTGAAGTACATTTATATTCCCAAAAGGCACCAAAACAAGGTACTTGGGAATGAAATGAAATAGAAACTAGGAGGGAGAGTCAAAAGGGATATCATCCCACCCATCTGAAGAACCTGAAATGTTAAAAGAAAAGGTGAATCAAAATCAAGAAAGCATAGACCAGAAAAATCTCTTCAATCTAAAGGTCATGTCTTGATTTTTTGTTAGAGGAGCCCCTAAGGCTGGACTGAACTCTCAAGCAGATAGGTAGTTCAGGTGCAGTGGACCAGAACTCTTCCAAGCATGCAGCAACCAGACAGCACGAACATACCTGACATTTAACACACCCCATTGTGCAAGACAGGATGTCCACACAGTAGCAGTGCCGCTCCTATCATACTTCCTCGTAAAGACACATCATGTAAAGTTGTGAGGCAAAAGCACATATCTTATTTAACGATAGCTGTCCATATTCTGAAATATGTGCATTTGAATTTCAAGTCAGATGATCCATGTTTTTCTAATTCTGATAGGGTGTGTATAAGTTGGTATTTTAGTTGAAAACACTAGAACCTCTTTGAGGAGGATGTCTCAATTATCCACATTTACTATCTTTTGCTTCAAATCATGGAGCTCTCCCAGAGCTCATGAATAGTATTCCTGTCATGTGAAACTAAAGTGATAGAGAAAATCCGGGAACACTTAATGCTTCCCAGCTAGTGGGAGTTCAGTGCCAGACTAGAATTCCTGTGAAGTACAGTCCAGAAACACAGAGAGTATGGGTGTCAGGAGCACACTACCAAGGGCTTCAGTGTATAAATCCATTCCTGTTGGGGCCACACATGCTGCTAAGGTAAACAGTCATAGAAAGAAACACTTGAGAGGCTGAGAAATTTTTGCATATAGTTTTCCAGTCTTTAACAAATGAATGTAGCTTTAACAGGAATGCAAAGAATGTTTAAGGGGCAAATTTTTATTTTTTTTTTCTTTTTAAAAGTATTTTCATTTCATTGTAGTGCAGGCAGGCTACTTGAGGTACAAACAAACACCGAGTTCCCCTGAAAGTACTCCAGGATTCCTCAGTCGGATTTTTATCTATTTAATCTTTAATTACTAACTTGTTATCTGTGAAACAGTTTTTCACAGTAGGTCATAGCAGACCACGAGCATTAAATAGTCCTAAAATATTTTCTCATCTATTTTTAGCCAAGAGTATGTACACACAGAAGTAATTATAGTGGAGTCTTCATTTGCCATTTATAATAGGAAGAGGATTCATGCCACTGGATGACTTTCCTCTAATTCCCTGTCAATACCTATTGCTTCTAACTAGCAGATATAGTCAATTATAAGCTTTATTTGGCTAGCACATACATCTGCAAGCATACCAAACAAATGACTGCTCCAAATACTGTGCATGCCAATTACTGTGTTTAGAGGGATTTGGACAAAAGAAAGAGATGTATGAATGCACTTCAGAGCAGGGAGGCTTTTCTGTTGATTTGGGGGGGATTCATATTTGGTTTTGGGGGGGGGGGGTTGTTTTTGTGTGTGTGTGTAGGATTTGTGGTTGTTTTTGTGGTTTTTTTATTGTTGTTGTTGATGTTGGAATTTTGTTTGAATTTTTTTTAACAGATGTCTTTTATCTGCCATCTTTGTCTTCTGTTTGTTTTCTTCCCTTCTCATACTACTGTGTAGGATTCTGAATGCTGATGAGAGAAAGCTCTTTGGAATGTCAAGCAGTCATTTTTCATTTGCTCATTTAGGAATAGGATGCTCAAATTAGACTCAGAATAAGCCAGCTGTAGGCTACCCAGTTATCAGTACAGAGCTATCTAGAGCTGTCTTCATCAATCTGATAACATTTTACAGTCATGGGGACCCTCACTTGTTGAGCATTTTGTTAACCATCAGTAAGAAGTATTGCTACTACTATGTAATGTATACAATGGCTATAATTACATATTTCCTTACAGAAATTGAGGTAAAACCAAGGTTACTAATGAGTCTGGATAAGGGTATTAAATGGCAAAGCATGACACTTCCATTCTGTAGAAAAGTTTAAAAAAATCATAATAAAAAGGTTCCAGAATGTGAGTAGCACTGCAAGGCCACAGGTTAACAGGTGGTGTCATAATATAAGGAGATTGTTTCAAAGTGGTACAGAGTGACCGAAAAAGATAACAGTCATAGAAATGAAAGAACAGAGTTCAGAAGCTGCCTAAAATGCTTTTCTGAGTTGTGACTATAATGTAATGAGTTCTGTTTGATCAGAGGCCATTCCCACGGAGAAAGGAGAGGGTCCTTGGTGTAGTCCCTGTTCATGACTCCTGTGAAATGCAAAGATCAGTGTGAAAAGTTAGCTGAGTAAAAAGAGCTACTAGAAATTATGACTACTGTTAGTGTCTGCTGTCTGACATAGGAAAGATCTATGAATTATTTGGGTTTTTTTCCTCTCTGTTCTTGCATTCTACTGATGAGATGACCTAAAATTGTTTAGTTTATGAGAGCTGACAAGATCAGAGACCATGGTAGAATGGCTGCAGGGTAGTGTCTTTTTCTTGTTGAATTCATTGAAGCCTTAGGAACTAAAATAACAGAAATAGGACTGAAACTTAGGCGTTCACCTAGACTTAAAAAACCCCAAACACCTGGAAGGATAAAGCCATCTATGATACCCACACAAATACTTTTTTTGAACGCTCGTGCAAATTTAGATCTTACTGAGATAATTTGTGAAATATTTTGGGAAACGATTCAGTATTCTTTTCTGCCACAACTATCTGGAGGGAAAAGCACCTTATTATGGAGTTAGTATCAGTTATGCTAATGAGGTCAGCCCTGAAAAAGTATGTCATGAGTAAGAGCAAAAAATAGGGCCCTCATGGGTGAAAGCATCTTAAGATTCCAATGTCCAAGAGCCAGCAAATTTGATCTTGCTTAGACATGAAAATAAAAGCTCTTCAGAGCCTCAGGCTACACCACCTTATTATTACTTATCTATTCCATGATATATCAACCCACTTCAAGCATATCAGTTGGAAAAGTGAAATTATGAATTATAACTTTAAATTGTTGCAAACTATCTTGAAGGTGTAAAGCTGAAAAGTTGGGGAAATATTGTACAGCAAACAAACCTGTAACACTGCTCTATTGATGCAAAAATTGTCAGTAATTTAAAAGACAGACAACAAAGATGCAGTGTTACCGTTTTTCAATATATAGTGCCTGTCTTTTCACCTTTGATTTGCAATTTTAGATTTTTAACTTTTTCTGTGCTTATCTAAAGATGCCTGTGCATTAAAGCCTCCTCTGTATGACACACTGTATTAGTCATTACACTTGAATAGATTTTTACAAAGGTAGATTGAAATGAAGAAACATACTGATCATCACAGCAATGGACAGCACAAAACTTGACTAAAAGTTTGGGTTGTGGTGTGGGTGTTCTGTATTTTGATATGGTGAATACTCTCATCAAACTAGTATGTTAACCTAGTGTGTTAACGCATTTTGAAAACACAGAGGGAAATAAGTTCTTGAGAACAGGCAGTTTTCAAGCACATTCTTATTATAATGAACAAATATAGGAATTGATATTTATGAAAAAATATATTAATGTTGTATGAACTGTATTGAGTAAGAACTTCAGGTTAGTTCTTTCAGCCTTTTTTTTTTTAACTTGCACACAATCCTGCATGTGTACCTTTCTACCAGCTGGAATCTCACTGAGAAACAGGTATTTTCTCTGTTGACCTGGGTCATGGAAACCACCAACAGTCATTGGGGCTGTATCAGAATTGCCTTTTACTTTGTGTTTCCTTCCAGGGCTCGCCAGGGGAGCGTGGAGCAGCGGGCACTGCTGGCCCGATTGGTCTTCCCGGTCGCCCTGGACCTCAGGGTCCTCCAGGCCCCACAGGGGAAAAGGGTGCTCCCGTGAGTAATCCCAGCCCCATGAAACTATCATGGCACAGACTTTTTGTTCCAGAAGGTTCCTTTTTCCCACTCTAGTATTTACTTATTAAATATATAGTCTCAGAATACCCAGCCTACTCATTTTAGATTTATGATAAATAGTAAAATATTCATTGTCATCCCTTCTAACACCAAGAAGGGTTAAAACTGTTATTGTCTCAGCATGGAGTAGATATATAAAAACCAAGTTTGTTAAATCAGTCTCCTCAAAACTTTGTACCCAGCCACTCTGGATTTAAGTACAAGTATATTTGACATTGGCTTCCATTATTATTTTGTACAATTCTCTGATATATTCTCTTCCCTTGGTAGTTCCTTTCTACTGTGTTGTTTTTGTTTGCTGCCTTTTTTTTTTTTTTTTTTTGAGAGATGAGATTTGGGTTTTTTAATTTTTTTATTGGTAATGTGACTCCCTGTACTGAAATTTGCATTAGTCTCCTGTGATTATGTGGATTGCTTCCTTTTCTTCAAACCAGGGTGAAAAAGGTCCTCAAGGTCCAGCTGGACGTGATGGAATACAGGGTCCTGTAGGACTTCCTGGTCCTGCTGGTCCCAGTGGTTCTCCTGGAGAAGATGGTGACAAGGTGAATCATTATAATTGCTATTTGTGCATCTGTGAGAAGATCTGTCAGTACAGTTCTCTGTTTGTAGCTTTCCTCGCAGTAAATACGGCAACAAACCAACAACTCTTACCCCTGCCTCCCCCAAACTCCCTCTGCCTCCTGCAAAAAGACTTAAAAAAACTCTCCTATAATCAAATATCTGAGAGACAGATGCCATGGGACATTGGGATTTGTGTTCAAGAACTAGTAGAATAACATTTATCCTGGCAAAGAAGCAAGGATGAAAGTATGGCAAAATAAATCAAGGCATATGACACCAAAATTGGGTTTTGCCCATTTTAGAAACTTGGGTTGCTGAATGAGTAAGATGAAATGTTCTCGGTAATATATAGGGTTTCAGAACCACTGTTGATAGGTTGAGCATGTCAAAATAATTATGTTCACAGCAGAGATATTCTGTTGACTTCTGGCAGAATTTAGGACACGGCACCTTTCAGGATCATCTTGCATGTTTGCTTGCTCTGTCAGCATAGGGTAAAGACAAACATTTCAACATTCATTTTTGTGATGCATGAGTGTTATTTATCCCACAGAAAGTATTTTCTGTAATTTAATTTAATTGTCTTTTATTATTGTATAAAAACTCCAGTATTTTCTAACACAGTCTTTTTTGTGATTTGACTAATCCTGAAGTTTTAAAATGCTGTTCACTACAGTGAGAAGCAGTTGTTCAGTCATATACAGTTACATGAGTCTGTAAATCAGGGTATTTTCATTATAAGTTCATATTGAAGGTGACATGAGGAACACAGTTTCCTTTATTTAGAGCTCAGTTGCACTATACTTCAAAGCCAGGTCTTGTTGCCCTTTGCAATACAGCAATCAATATCTGGATTAATATGACATGCTATTGATCGTTGCAGAATTGCTCCCTTTAGGCTTTCACGCTTGAAGCAGCAGCATAAAACATAAAATAATCATATCAAAAGGAACATTTAAAAATACCATGATATTGACTTCAGCTAAGTGTGAAGGAGACCATTTTAAACAAGTTTAACTTTTAACTTTCAATTACAGGGTGAAATTGGTGAACCAGGTCAGAAAGGAAGTAAAGGCGACAAGGGAGAAAATGTGAGTAGCAAAATCCTTTGTCCATTACATCTTTATGAATAAAAAGTATTCATGTATGAAGTATTCAGGTAGCCTTGCTGCATAAATGAGCAGAAAAAAGACACACTCCTAAAATTTCTTTAACATACTGTTGTTTTACTGCAGCATTAGATTCAAGTAAATCACAGTTTTATGGTCATTTCAAAGGAAAAGATGTGGAAATAAAGTGTGGGAAAAATTGACAAAGGTTTTTGTTTGGTTTTGTTTTGGTTTGTTTTTTTTTGTTTTGGCTTGGGATCGGGTTTTTGTGTTTTTTTGGTGTTTTGTTGTTGATTTTAAAGATCGTCTATTGCACATCATTTCAGCATAGCTAGTTATGCTGAGCATTAAACTGTGACCACAGTTCCCATAGTGAGTACTAATATATTTGGGCATGTTCCAGCAGACCTGCTTTACAAATAAAGTGTCTGCAGCATTATCATTTGAAAATGTATCCTGTATGTCTCAAGGTTTATGGCATTCGAGAATATTACACATTTTCCTTGAAATACAGGATTCAGTGTTCAGGCCTGCTTAGTTAAGTGAATGTTACTCCAGTTGAAGTCATGTGTATTGAATCTATTTGCCCTCAACTGCAGTCATTCAACCCTGACAATTCCAGAATGTGTTTATTTTACATCTGCTTTCCTTTCAACATGCTGACAGAGGTATATTGGGGCAGGGAGGAGAGGCCTTGTTGGTCACCTCTGTGAAAAGGTTCTGATGAAAAAGTAAGTACCCAGTTCTGAAATCACAGGACAGAAAGAATAGATATTCACAATACTTAACCACCCACAAAAACCTTGGTGCACATTTAGAGCCTGATCACAGCAAGGGATCCTGATCAAAGAACTGGTTCTTATTTCCTGTTTAAGAAGAGCTGAAAACATCTTCAATTCCCTGTTGAAACTAACAAAGGATTTATGTTTGGGGGTTTAAATATACTATGCCTAACAAAAAATACTATTATCCATATCCTAGTTAGGGACAGCACAATTTTGTTATTGATGTGCATCCTCTCTTGAACTTCAAAACCTCATAGCTGCCTTTATCAACTGTAGATTTTGCCATGATTCTGATCAGTCTCTCTCCATTTGCCCTCCATAGCCATGGGAAAAAAGTCTGGCCGTGTGTGCAAATAACTTCTTATTAATCAATTGCAAAGTACCTTTATATCAAAATGGGTTTTTAAATGAGTTAAAAAATGTGTAGGCCTCATTCCAGGCCCTATACAATGAAGGAGCACATCAAAGCATCCTGCAGAGTGTAGAAACAATCCATTTCAATAGGATTTTTTAAAAAGGCCACACATGCCAATTCCCTTTCTGATGATACCCCGCTCCAGTCAACTGGAGCATTCCTAGGAGTCCTTTCAATTAGATATGCCACCATAGAGCTTTGCTTCATGTATTGCCATCAGGTATGTGACAAAAAGAAAATTATAAGAGAAAAGATATATAGAGCTTGACACTTCAAACTCCCTAGAAAATAAGATGCTCTAAATTATATACAGAGCTCAAAGAAATAGACTTAAGAAATCGCTTTTCCTAATATCCCTATAAAGAGCTCAATAATCTAATTTTAGCCCTAGCAAGGTCTTTAAATCCAAGCATTATTCTGCTTTAAATTTTACATTTTAAATAAAAGAAGCTGTAGACAACTTTCTATCTGATGGAGAATAAAATTAGCCAATACCAGGTGTTTTTATGCTTTCTTAGCTTTGCTCTTTATCAGTTTAGTTTCTCTAGTGTAGCAAAAGCAAGATTCCAAGTAGCACATAATTTTAACCCCATCATAAACTAGTACCTTGCATTCCCATACTCTCTTAGATAGCTTTGTTGCATCACATCTGCATGGCTGACTTCTAAATTATGTGCAATATAACTTAGAAAGTTATTATTCTGCAAGGACACTGAAAAAAATTAAGAAGTTTCTCTCAGAGACATTTTTTTTGCTCTTCTGTTGAAAAGAGACTTAATATCAAAGAGAATGTGACTCCCAGTGCTCAGGAGGAACTTACACTTTTTCATATCTCCTGGAGGTCAAAATAAGCTTTGTGCTATTGCAAAAATAATTTGCAGTTTCATAAAAAATAATCCAAATAATAAGCACTCCAATTAAGGATACATTTTTAGATGATGGTTTAAAAGTTGTGAGTTTTCTTGCGTAAGAAAGTTTGGGTATTTTTAATTGTGAAAGAAATATTTTTCATTTTAATTTATGTTTGCATAGGAATCTATTCTGAAACATTAAAAATGTGCTTCCAACAAATGCCAGTATTGTCTGCTATAGATGTGCAAATCTGAGTTTTTGAGAAGTAAACAAATAATGATTATTTGTACTGAATGGAAAAGACTTGTGAATAATGCTGCATTCTCTATGGAGAAATGTGGAAATGCTTAATAGACTGTGACCGTGCAAGTAAGGTTTTCTCTCATCTCTGTATTTGCTTTTAATCTCATTCCAGATGTCATAATCACTGACTTGTCTTGTTGGATGTTTGTTTGTTGCAGGGTCCTCCGGGTCCCCCAGGTCTCCAGGGTCCTGTTGGTGCCCCGGGTATAGCTGTGAGTAGTTTATTCAGAGCAAACCCCAGCCTTGCATAAGTTGTCTAATACTTAGAAGTTCGTTCTTTGAACTGCATGCTCCTTACTCAGGAATGTATTTCAAATCACCACTAACAGTTCTGTCATTGTCCACTTACATGCAGTTCTTTATTGTCAGCAAACCTGCATGGCTGGTGTTATTGTATTGCAGATTTACAGCAGGGCAGTAATTTGACAGAATTACTGAAAATTAAATACTGTGAATAGTAATGGGTCCCATCCTTTCAGTGAACTTCTTTAGTCGTTTGTATGACAGCTCAGTAGCAGATGCAATTAAAAGAGACTATCTCTTTTTAAAATCCACCTGCTACCAGGTGGATTGATTTTTATTTTTATTTAAAAGGCTTTGAATTCTTTTATTCTGAAGATTGGTAGAATTCTGTGCTACTCATATTTACTAATATGTAGGTATTCAACAGCTAGAATGCCTATGCAGATGTGAAAGAGAAGAGGAATTCAGGGAAAATTTTTGTGAGACATGCAGTATTAAATGACCTACATTAAAGCAGGGCATTTGCTGATATTCTGCTTGTATAACAGATTTCATCCCTTCAAGATGGGGTACATGCATTTGTAAAGACACTTGGCATGATTCTGAGCCCTGTTGTAGTTGTTTTCCAGTCATTTCCATGCAGCTTTTTCTGTTATTATCAGACCTGTGATATTTTTGCTTTTCTTTTTTTCCAAACAGGGAGGTGATGGAGAGCCAGGCCCAAGAGGTCAGCAAGGGATGTTTGGGCAAAAAGGTGATGAAGGTCCTCGAGGCTTCCCCGGCCCTCCTGGCCCTATTGGCTTACAGGTAAATTCTGGTATTATTTTACCCTCCACCATAAAAACCCTGATTTCTCTGTCAGAATCTGAATGACTGTTGTCCTCTATTAAATAAATTGTAACATCAGTTAACAAGAACTGAAAGATCCCACAATCAGAGTTCATGGATAAACAACAGATTTAATGCTGCAGATTAGTAGGATGCTGTGAAACTGAACTCCTGGCTAACATAGGCTTTAAAATTTCATTCAGTAATTCATTCGTTGACAGAGTCAAACAATTTCTCTTTTAACAAGAGCATTTCTTTATACTGGAGATACATGCTTTAAAGAAAAGATTCAACCTGGAGGTGTATTTAACATGTCCTCAGCATTTACAGTGTTTTCAAAATAGGTTTTGGCAACATAGTGTGTTTCTCACTGATACCATCGCAGACACTCCATGTGTCCTGAAAGATTAGCAGAACTCTATGATGCTTATATACTGTAGCCATCCCAGGCAAGTGCCTGTATTTCATAGTTCTTCCTCTTAAAATTGACATTTTATAAGTCAGAAAAGACTAAGCAAGGACAGAGTAAAATGTAGGCTTCTCTCTGCTGCCTCCAGACAGTTACAGTTGAAAAATCTTCTTTTTCAAAAATTTAATTTGCTTAAATGTAATGAGACAAAGAACAAGACATTTAGGAGTTTTGATTAATTTCCATGTAATTAACATTAAAGCACAGAACACTCACTATTTCTAATCTCTGCATTAAGCTGTAACATGAATCATATGTGTACTCTCTTTTAAAAATTATGACAATAGTGTTTGAATATATTCAACCATCTGTCTCCTTTCTGTCCACCACATGTGAACTGACTGGTCTCTTTCACTAAGATGGACCCTAATTTGTACCTATAATTTTTTAATTTTTAATCTATTACATAATGCAGTTCATAAGACTTACAAAGATGTTTGTAAAATATTGCAAACCTCCATGAAAGATAAAGTGTCTGTTGCTGCACCAACGGATATACCTTCTGTAGATTCATGTTGCCTTTGAAATGAAAAAACTTTATTTTCAGAAATAATAACTCAGCAAAAAACTTCCTAATTTTTTATGAAGTTTTATGCTATTTTAAAGAGAGTGACATAAAATTATCATTGTTTTTTTTCTCAGATTTAGCATACTATTTCAAATTATTCACATTTTAAGTTTAATGAGCACTAAGCTACACAAATATAAAAGTCAGCTAGGTTGAGACATATGCAAATGAAACATTTCAAACAAGGAATTTTATTTCTCTGATTAATTTTTTAATTTGAATATATTAGTCCATGAACCTAGATCCCGTTTTTACTAAATGTATTGAAGTACCACTGATAATCAGGGATTTCTTTTATTCAGTAGAGCAATTGCCATGGTTATTATGAACTCTTGGGGAGTAACAGCTTTTCCTGCCTTACATATAATGTTCCACGGTAACTATATCACATTTCAGTTAAATTCTGCTGCTATTATTTACATTGGACATTAAGTAAAAAGAATTATTATTTGTAAAAGTGGACATAGGTAATTTTAAATATTTATCACCTTAATTGTGAATTTCCTTGCTATTTATTTTTGATAGTAGTTTTAATAATCAGGAAGCTTCTAACAAAAGGAGTTGAAAGTAAAGAAGATATGAAAAACTCTGTGGGCCTATCTAGGTTATCTTCTAGTCCATTTATGGGAATTTTGCTTATAATTTGAAATACTAAATGGCAAACACTGAAAGCACTCCCAAAGCAGTGTGTTCAATAATGCCTGAAAGATTGACTCAGGGAAATCAAGGGGATTTTTTCAGTGTTGAAATAGGAGTCCACCAAATGGCTTTGGAAAGTCTTTTCAAAGACAGAAATACCAGGTAAATGCTTAATTGCCTTTGAAGTTTTAGAAATACCTCCTCTGCAAGCAGTTGAATGACTGACTTAGGTTTATCGTGCCCATGAATCATAATGCATAAGACACTCAACTTTTTGTGTTCATGGGGTAGAACAGAGTGGACTGTTGGCAACTGAAAGATGTAGCTTATTTGAGGTAGGATTCTTCTCTCTGAAAGTTAGAAAGTAATAATAACCCTGGCATTACTACTCAGCATGTACTGCAATCAAAATGTATTGCTGAAGATATTATCATCAGCTCTGGGCTTCCATTTCCATGGAATACAGTCTGGTATTTTTTAAAATAAGCAAGGATTATATAGAAAAACCACTGTGTCACCACATGAGCTAAAGCACATTGGGGTTTTTTCCATGCTGATTATCCAACAGTAAAAAGACTTTCACAATAACCACAATGCACTGACAAATCAGCCGAGTTTTTGCAGTAGTAGACAATAGAGACATAATTTTTATAAAAGGTATATATATATGACTTTTGAAAGTCTTTCTACTGTTCAGATTGTTTCAAAATAGAAGGGCAGCTGAGGAATGTATATAGTGTTGGTTAAGTTTATACTTCCTATTTTTCATACAGCTTTGTACCAAAAAAGGCAAATTTTCCTTCCCATCTGGTTAACTGTAGTTCAGTAACATACTTTGAAAGCAGGAGAACCCAGGAGGTGAAACTTAGAATCAGATCTTACCATAATGTAAAGCAATATAATGCTATTTACTCCAGATCCAGGGGACCTCATTTTCACAGAATACAAGCTTTGACCCTACATTTAGGAATGCCCAGCTTAGTGGTGATAGTGCTTCTAGATAGACATCAATATTATCATCAGCTACAGTTTCCTTCTCTTGGTACTAGACCAACTTGGACACTTTGCTTCTAAGGGTGTGTTTGTGTAACTCACTGCCCTGCCTCTCAGCAGGATTTATCACCTCCAGTGGACTCCTTATTAAAGCAGTTATACACCTTCCAGTACTCAGGTAGCTTAGACATCTTTGTATACCACTTCACTGTGCTGCACTGATCATGTTTTCTTTACGTATATCTGTATTATAGCATAAATCAAATTATCCAAACCCTCACCCAGGCTCTGGATACTGATGACAATGTTTTTAAAGTCATACACCCTAGCATTTCTCTGTGTGTTTGGGGGTTTTTTCACCAAAAAAAATTTCTGCATCTCCAAGTTTAAGCATCCTAAGACTACATATACATATGCTGTAACATAAAAAACCTTCTCTTCTTTTTCATTTTAATGCAAATATGACTTTTTTTCTTGTTCCACCACCCTGCCCCCTCCCAAATACACAAGCTGCACATGTAGATCTAATTTATATTGTTTCATACTGATTTATAACTCATCATTCCAGGTACTCTCCTAAATAGCATTCTCCTCTATGTGTTTTAGGGTCTGCCTGGCCCACCAGGTGAAAAAGGTGAAAATGGGGATGTGGGCCCAATGGTAAGACTTCTTCCCACTGGTCACTCTGGAGGACATAAATATCCTTCATATATTATTGTCTTTTCTCTATAGCTCACAATTTGATAAGTTACTCCTGAATTTGGTGACTGAGTATGAAATATTTTGTGTAACAGAAACTGTCTGTGGGATTTACTTTGTTTTCCCATGTCTATCTCCTCATATTTAATATCAAGATTTAAGTAACTTAAGAAAATACTCTGAAAAATAGATGGTAAAGCAGATGCTGTGTGTGTCTGAGACAGAAAAGGGACAATCAGCTTCAGGAAAGAAAGAGAAAAAGTAGATACTACTGCACCAGAGAGTCTGGAGCTGCTTTTCTCTAATTCAGGACATTCTGTGTTGGCTTCAGGTAATTGCAGGCCGGAAGATGGTAAACACTGTTTGGCTCTGTTTGCTTTCTCTGGGTGATGCACTCTCCAGCTGTTTGTACTGTTGACAGAGTGCCTTCTGGGCTGTTCCTGACTGAAATGCGAACTCTCGACAGTATACATTTGCCTCCAGCACCCTGTGCCACGACTGGGTGCATCATTACTGCCCATCTGTAGGCACCATGGCACGGTGACAGGGCTCTTGCCAGACACAGGAGCTAGTGCGGGGCCTTTGCTCCATGGGGTGGGCGTGCAGGAAGCCTGCAGGGAAAGTGCAGTGCAGGAGAGCGATCCTTTGGAGTCCCAAGCAGCAGATCATTTCCAGCTCAGGTACTGTGGGACATAGCCTGGATCTCCTGTCACCTGAACTCATCCAATGGGCAGCAATCTGGCCCTGCTGTTTCTGTAGCATTGCAAAGAGAAAAAGGCCTCTACAGATGGAGTGTACTATCTTTCATTTGTCAAAAATCCCTACTTAGAGCCATAAAGAATAAGATAACTATATTATATCTGTTCTGTGATTCTATGATATCAAATTGTCTCTTTGATACAGGGTCCACCCGGCCCTCCTGGTCCAAGAGGTCCTCAGGGTCCTAATGGAGCTGATGTAAGAATTATTTTTTTTTTTCTTTTTGCAATTTAGTAATAAGCACTCTATTTTGGATAACTATATTTGGGGTAACAAATATCTTATATCATTGTAGGGTCCTCAAGGCCCCCCAGGCTCAATCGGCTCTGTTGGAGGTGTTGGTGAAAAGGTGAGTGTTGATAATAATCTCCTACAAAGAGAAAACTTTGGAATTGGAATAGGAATATACATTTTGATTCTTCTGTGGAGATAAGCAGATATATTACAGTTCCCAAGTATCCTTCACTGACCTAATATTTGTTAGTAGCGATCTAGCTATACTCCTAATTGCTGACTTACCGTAGTTGGTCTCTTTATTTCAAGTTTTATATCACAAAATTATTTAACAATCAGAGGAAAGAACTTTGGAGCAGAAAATGTAGTTTTCAGGTGAAATAATAAAGCAAGGTTGTTTCCTTAACTACATATGATGCTTTCAGTAACATTATTGGCCTCAAGTATTTGCCACTGTATACTGGTGTATCTTAGAACATGACACAGCCCTCTATCTGGAAGAATAAGAATATACACTATTATCTAATGTATCCTCACTCTGAAGTGAAGCAGACCTTCAGCATCAATATATGTCTGTTTCTCATAGATAGACAGATACAGTTCTAATAAAGTCCAAGGTTTGAGGATTATTTCTGTTAGCTGAAAACCTGACTTAAGACTGATGTTATATGACATTCATTCATCAAAATAATTTTCATTGCTATATTCAGTTCTCTATTCAGAAAATATCCTACCAGGAGATGGAGAGAGATTGTCTGTTTTTTAAAATTTCATATCTTACCCAAAGAACATGCCAGATATATCTTCCTTTTTCTCAAAGGAAAGATGATGTATACATAGACAGAAGGGGTTTTTTTGTTGTTTGTTTTTTGTGATTTATTTCACACAACAGAGTAAACTATTATGTAGTGCTGAGCAAGCAAAAATTTCAAAAGAGAGTCTCTTGAATTGCCTCTTTATGTTTATTTTATCAAGTTACATGACCTCAGCCATGTCACTAGTGTCAGCCTAAAAGCCTTTTGCTGTAATGTTACAGATTTAATATGAATTTTTTCTTGTACTTTGGAATTGGAAAGAGGATTCCCAGTGGAGCATAAGGTGGAGGAAACAGAAATATATTCTAGGCCACTTCATAAATAGCTTATTGAGAAACTATGTAAATTTCTATTAAGTATTTAATTATTTGCCCCACGGTATCATATGTATTCAAAGAAACACCAATGTCAATAAATCCTAGGAAAGACATCTCTAGATATGTCAGTATTGCTAGTTTTTCAGAAAGCTCACCATGGTGTTAAGTTTTCAGAACATGAAGTGAGATTTCCCTTTTTCTTCCTGTCCCTCCAGATAAATAAATGCACAGGTAGCTTTTCTCTCATCTTCCTCATACACTGTTGCTGAACTTCAGCACTTCAGAAGTCTTAACTTCTTCCCCCTTTGATATGTCCACATATTCTCTTTAGCACAATGGACCAGTATGTACCTTTAGGTACAAATCCCATCAGATCTATGAATTTACAAACAATGACTCAAGTTCCATGTCAGTCAAAATTACTTATATTTTCCATGGTCCTCTTCTTGATCACTGTTCAGAAGCATGTTACTCTGCTTCATAGATCTTGTAGGTATTCTTTCTTTTTACAAGATAGGAAGTTGCCATTACTTTCCCAGGATCATTTGTATGACTAGTAAAGAAAAGAAAAAAAAAGTTCGTCTTACAGTAGCTCACAACCTTCTTCTTGTTCCCCTGTGACAACACAAGATCTTTCTTATGACACTCTTCAATACTGTTCACATCTGCCTTAAAATGTTGGTACATGTTTGGTTTGTTTTGCACTAAAGGTCTTTTTAATTATTTTTTTTTAACTAACCCTTCATTTACATTAATGCCATGTCAAAAGGAACACCAACTTCTTACCCGTGTGACCAAACTGTTCTTTTAATAGAATCTTCAGATACTTAATGATTTTTTTTTCTACATGCTTATCAAATAAGTCATTTACCAGTGCTTTGGGGTGTGGTGAAGAGTGTGCTAGACTAATGTAATATATGGCTTGATGGGAAAATATCCTCCTTTGTGTCCCTTCTTTGTCTTTTGAGACCACAGGGTACCGAGCCCAAGCAGATGTCATGTGTCAAGCTGACTGTGCTTCACTGCAGCTCTTCTTTCTTAGGAAGTGGCTCTGAGCATCAACTCACCTCTTGGGGGCAGCGTCATTCTTGTGTTTTCAATCTTTTTTCCCCCCAAATTACACAAGGTGTACAAAATGTGATGCCCTCTTGCTGAACTGCATTATTAACAAGGCTGTTTCCTCTAATTCCCAAGTTTGTGACATTGTTTGTCCAGCCTATTGTAAGAAAGATCTTGGCCTTTATGAAGAGCTGCAAGATTTTATTTTTCTCTCTGGGAAGACTACCAAAAATGTGACACAGTGTAAGAGTTAGTGGAACAAAAAGTCACTGGAAAAAGAGAATCTGTATGTCAGTGGACTATGGAAAATAACTGGCACTGTGGGAAGAAAAAATTGTCCTGTTATCACTGAGTGGCACTCAGTACACTGAAGGTACTGAGGAAAATGTTAATTATGAGAACATCCAGTGTAGCACCCAATTACATTCACTGCTTTAAAAAAACCCACCTTATATAATATTGTGGACCATTGAACTCAATAGGAATTTTGCCATTGGTTTCAGTCACTTTAATTTTTACTGTTTCACGATCAAATTATATTCCAGTCATTTTGTAAAAACATTGACTTATATTGAACTCCTTACTCCCTTGTTTCTGCCAGTTACTCATATATGTGATTTAGAATCCCTATTCGTGATGATCAGCACATGAAATTTAATTCAAGAACATGAAATTCAGACTGTTTATCACTTGGCTGTCATTTTTTATTTCCTCTTATTTCCCATATTCTCTGCATTCACACAGAGAAGCTTCCAAGTGTGTTATTTTGGAAGGTTTTATTTATTCTAATTACTTTCCTCCCTCCTCCTCAAGTTTTAGTACATGCCAGATTTTTTTTTCCTTGTTAGGATATCTTCCTTCTTAATTTCAGTTCCATTTAATGAATTTTGCAAGCTTAGAAATCATCAAGGGTTGTTTTGTCAGGAGGAGTTCCCACAGTGGGAGGACAGTTCACGCTTTTAAACAAAACATGCATTTTCTCCTTTTCTTCCCACGCATATTTTCCCCTATGTTTTTCTTATTATGTCAGCATGCTTTGGCCTCTGCACCCCTTTCAGGAAAGACATATCATACTACAGATAATTCAATGCAGTGATTGTAGAGTGTAGAAAAACATTTTGGCATCATCTCTGTCACTGTTGCAGAGTGAAATAGGTTATTTGAATGGCTAGACCAGGAGATATTTTGTCATTAATACTAGGGTTTCAAAGAGCTCTTCTCTTCTGGCAAATGATAAACAATTTTTGTCACACTTAGTGCCATGCATTTTTAACTAGGTTGTTGTTTTTCTCTGCTCTACACACAAGGGCCTAAATGTTCAAAGAGCTCAGCACTAGAAATGTGCATGTAGCCTTGCATTATTAATGCTGTAACCTCCCCGGAGTGGTCCAGAGGTCTTGAGCCTTACGCTCAACTAGAACCACTTAAATGCAGCTTCCACACAGAGTATTCTCTTTGTGGTGCTTTTAATTAAGAAAAGGTGTAAAACCAAAATGTACCAACACGTACTTATCTCTAATTGGATATCAAAGGCCTAACATGCAGAAATTCTAAATACCCAGGAAGTTGCTTATGACTTCTCAAAACTGTGCTATGGATGTTTTATATAACACAAGAATTTACAACAGAGGGGAAACAGAACAAGTAATGTTAACCTCACATTTCTCCTCTGCAAAACGTAATAAAATAAATTTGTCTTCTTAATTTAGATTAATTTGTGATAACTGCACTGAGTACTGTGCCATTCTTCCACCCTTCCTCCCTTCCACAGCATGTTATAAACTGTCAGAGAGCAATGCAAAATGAATGTCTGCAGAACCTAAGCATTCTTTCTGTAGCCTCTCATATCTGATTTACTGTATGAAAAAGTCTGATGTTAGAAAACCACTATATTCAGCTGGGTTTATAGTCCTTCCTATTCTATTATTCTAAAATACTTCTCAAAGTAGTATAGTAATAAGGAGTCCAACAGAGTAAACAAGTGAAATCAACAGTTTACGTGCTTAATCATTGATTTATACTACAGATGGAAGTGCGAGGACAAAATCAATTGAGTATTCTGGCTCTAAGTTTAAAAACATATCTGATAAGTTTCCAGAGACCTCTTTATGTGTGCATATAACTTTTTCACACACATGTGCAGACACTGCTAAGGTACTTAAGATGTGTCTATGACAGTTTATGCTACCTGAATATGTGTCCTCACAAATTACTTTCAGTAACTTTACGTGACTGGCTGATGATTTCTTCTCATCCTTCTCCATCTCTCCAACATGCCTGTGAACATGAGCCCTCCCAGAAAACACAGCACAGCTTTAGAATTTCTCTCTCAATTAAACTTAGTTCTTCACAGAGCCATTTTATATATAACACGGTCACATACACATACCTACTGGAAAAGGTATCGTCACAGTTTTTCTCTTCCTTCTTTTTTCTGTTTTGTGATAATGGCAAAAAGGAGCAAAATTGTAACTGAATTCTTTTCATGACCCCGTCAGTTGCAAAATTGCCTCTCACTCTTACAAAATAAATCATCACGCCTCAGGATTTAACCAAAAGGTGGCAGCCTTCCATCCACTATCTCTCAGCTTTGTATGGGCAATTCTCTAGAACTGGCCATAAGGAAAACAAAGAACTTCTAGACTACGTTGCCTAGCTTGACAGAAACCATTCTGCTTGCTTAATGCAAATAAGGTTTGTAATTTAAACATGTCTGTGAATGACATGACAGTTCGTAGTTCAGGATGTCTGTCTTTGCTTGTTGAAATTGTGTCATGGGAAGGCTTTGCCTAAGAAAGACCACAATAACTTTTCTTTTTTGTTATCAGGTTAGATCTTTTAAAAGTATTTCCAGAGGTGAAATATATCTCTTATTAGATCATAAAATCTAATCCCCAAAAGAACATGAAATATTTCCTGTGGAGAAAGTGCATCAGATTCTGAATTAATACCATTGTTACTGAAAATGAAAAGAAAGACAAGGGCCAACAATAGCTATAGATTGCACAGCTTTTAGTAGCTATAAATATGCACTCTGTAAATATATACCAGCTACAGTCCTCTCTATCAAAACATTGTTTAAATCCTTCAACAGCTGTCTAAACCAGATACATCATTTTATAGTACCTAATATTTGGAATATAAAAATCACTGTCAGATAAAACAAGGACTGTATACAGGGAAGGGTCACATTTTTTTGTAGAGCAATGACAGAGAAATATTAATGTGAGATGAAACTTTAACTGGTCTCATCTTTCAGATATGCCCTTTAAGGGGAACATCTTGACATTTTCTAGCTCTTCCTATTTCTCTGTCTTCCACAATGCTGCTGGCTGGGGAGCTGCTGTGCACAGAGCTCCCAGAGGCTGCCTGCACCTGCCAGTCTCCACATGTGTGCTACAGCAGCCACCCAGAGATCCCCCAGTGCCCCAGGGATAGGTCAGTTTGTCAGAAAAAGCCCATTGTTGCATGATAGCATAAAATTACGATGTGTTTGTCAGTGGAAAGGTGAGAATTGTATTATAATTCCAATGTGGATCATCATAAATTACAATGTCATTTGGCAGAAAGGCAGAAAGAGAACTGTCTCTGAGCAGCTTACCAGGGGATTGCACTGGCACAAGTGCTCGTCAGGAAAGGCGTGGCACAACTGGTGCTCTTCTGTCACTCCTTTAGTTAGCCCTGCAATGGGGACCCCTGTTGAAATGGTCTGTGTGGTGGACTCTGTTAGATATCGTGTATCACTAATTTGAATAACATCAATATTTTTGCTAACCCCAGACTTCATTCTCTGTGGCTACATAAATATCACTTGATTGATAGGAGGCGTGGACAAACCCCCAGTACTAATGATGCTGCAGATTCAGGAAACCCCATGCAGAGAAAAGGCAATGAAGATTATGAGTTTTCCTAGAACACATACTTAATGCTTATTGACCTGAAGTATCCACTGGTTTTGTTTTTGTTTTCTAAATAATGAATGCTCTATCATGGAAGCAAATGAATTTAACTACTAAAAGGGATCATTAATTTTTAAGATTACTACAAGTTTAAACATCTCTAATAAAACATACCATAGCTTCTAAAGGCACGTT
The DNA here is from genome assembly GCA_013396755.1 of Sclerurus mexicanus. Classification (NCBI taxonomy): domain Eukaryota; kingdom Metazoa; phylum Chordata; class Aves; order Passeriformes; family Furnariidae; genus Sclerurus; species Sclerurus mexicanus. The sequence continues at coordinate 305,765 of VWZF01004508.1, read as the reverse complement.
CACCCTTTACAAGTGTCCTTTCTAAAGGGCATTTTAATATTGCTTCTAAAATTTTGGTTGTCTGTTAATTAACCTCGTCTGGAGTTCAGTTGGGTACTCAAATATTTTTTCATTAACCTAATGTAATGTTTACATTCTGATCCCAGTGAGGTCATCATGCTGCTATTAGGGTCTCTGAGAAAAAAGTTCAGTATTTGTTCAGTATTTGCTTAAAATTTGTATTTTATGATTTATAGCTTTATACTGCCCACATGGAAAGGACAGAGATTCAGATGTATTCATTGAATTGTCCTAGAATGAAGAGGGGTGTGTAGGTCACATAGGTTATGAAGGATACACAAATTCATTCCAAATCTCTGAGTGCAGTAGATGGGATTGGGTAAAGTGCACTTTCAGCACTAAACTATTCTTGTCTTATAGGCTTAATTACTGGCAAGGTTCTTTTGGTTTGGAAAAAGAATGTATACGGGAAGAAAATCCCCCCATTAGAATTTAGACTGAGAAATCCTTTGGAACAAGAATAAGTAGTTTTTACCTCAGTACTCCATGACAATCACAAAGCATATTCTGTTATCCTTTCTTAGATTTGTGTCTGTGATGCTAATAACTACATATTCTACTCTAGGAATAGTTTTCTAAAAAATGTTTATTTATCAGACCATTGAGCTAGAAAATAATCAGTCATAGCTAAACTTTAAAATGAACAATTGAAAAGACAGCCTTTGAGCTAACACTCTATATTAGCTCAGAAACAGACTGAATTATCTTAAACATTCACTGAATAGCGCATAATCTTGGACTTGCACAGATTTTCTTCATGTGGTGTCATCCTCAAAGCCATCTGCTTTACTAAATAATTTCCATATATATACATAGCATACACCTCCACAGCCTGTGGAGGAAGTTCTGCTAACTGCTATGCTATTGTTTTCTCTCTCTGTTTCTCTTTATATAATTTCTTTATTCTAACAGTAGCTCTAGCAATAATTACTTCACTCCATTGACATTCATTTCCAATTAGTATTCTTTTATTTGTAGAAACAAAATTTATCTTCTAGAAAACAAAGTTATTCTAAAGAACAAAAATACACAGTCAATATACTTATTTGGCTTTTCTGTGACTAGAAAGATGACAAACAGGAAATTTGCAGTGTATGGGATAATAAAGGGGAAGATCTTCCAAAGTCTAAAGGGCAGGTTAGTCTCCCTGGCATGGAAAAATATTAATTTGATATATTATCTCTCAAGTTTCAGACTCCAGTTCTGCAAAACCATATATGTAACTCAAGTTCCCCTTAGGTAGGCCAAATAAAAACTAGTTCTTGTAAGATGTTTACATGAATAAGCATGAGAAGAATATGTAATAACAGAAGTAAACTCATAGAAATATTCTCACTAATGACTCATAAATGTATCCTCACACATTTTTAGGGTGAACCTGGAGAAGCTGGTAACCCTGGACCTCCTGGAGAATCTGGAACATCTGTGAGTATTTTGGTTTTGTATTATCATTAACCTTTATTATGGTGAACTAAGGTATCTGGTAGTGCTTACTTTAGAAAGCACTTTTATGTATGATTTCTTTGAATTTTCAGTGAAGAACTTACACCTTTAAAATGCAATTTATTTCCATATAATCATAGACACATCTTGTACTAACAGCTTAGGGGTGGAGCTGAAGTCTTCCTAAAAGAGTACCTAGTTTTTCTTCCAAAAGTATTAACTTTGGCTTGCATGTTTTTCTCTCTGAGAACAGTTCATTGGTGCAAACCGGGTGCAGACGTTGGCACTTGGTCTGAGATTGACAGGTTTTCCAGTTTAAGGCTGAGGTCCTAATTTCCCATTCACACGCCAGTATTTATGGAGCAGTAACACCGCCCTGGTCTGAACAACAGTTTTGCCATTGTGATCCTTTTTTTTAAGACATTCCATTTCACGACGACGTTTTTGCGTTCATGTGTTTTCTGCAGGGTCCAAAAGGTGAAAGGGGAGAAAAAGGTGAAGCTGGTCCACCTGGAGCAGCTGGACCACCAGGTGCTAAAGGACCTCCAGGTGATGATGGGCCTAAGGGTAACCCAGTAAGTGAGCTTAATAATTTTAACACAAAACTGTGAAGCATTACTGAAGTTGTGCTACAGACAGAACTGTATACGTTTTTCTACAATTGCACTAGATTCATTGTATGTTTCATAAAATATTTGTGATGAATGCTACCTGCTTGTCAGTGGATGACACCTTCCTTGGTTTTTTCCCTGATTTATCTAGGGCCCAGTTGGTTTTCCTGGAGATCCTGGCCCCCCTGGCGAACCTGGTCCAGCTGTAAGTGTACCTTAAAAAAAGTTTTAGGTCTGCACTAAATTCTAGTTGACCCTGACTCTTTCTTGTCTGGAGATGAGTTCTTGCCTGTAAAATCCATTGCTTTCTGTTCACATATTTCGTAAGGCTTAAAAATGTTTAGAAATCTTTAAAAAGTTTTGAAAACTAGTTTCCTCAGGAAAATACTCTGTAGAAAGAAGTGTTCTTAAATTAATAGTGCCTTAAATCAGCTGAATTTTTAATTTTGTTTATTTTCCTGTGAATTCTGTAGGGTCAGGATGGTGTTGGTGGAGAGAAGGGTGAAGATGGAGATCCTGGTCAACCTGTGAGTCATTTCTCTCATGTTACCTGCATGTTCTCTCCAATACTAAGAGAATATCTTTTGCCAAATCAGTGGTTTCTATACATTCACACTCTTAAAAGCATTTTCCAAGTGGATGTTTTTTCTGTTAGATTGAAAAATAACTATATATTTCTTTGCAGAGATGAAACTGCCCATATTATCATAACACAACTGAGGAAGAGCTCAGTTTCTCTTAGAAGTAGGAATAAATCGTGTTAAGAATTTGTGCTGGAGCTGCTCAGGAGCACTAAAAACAGAGCTACTCTGAGCATAAGAGAGGAAATCTGCAGCCAAATAATGTTCATTAGCTGACCTGATGAAATTAAGCAAATATCTCAAGCAGTATCTAGCAATACCCATATTAAGCCTCAAAGAATTCTTCTATTTCTGTAGATTCCCATATAATTTTATTTTTTTTAATTGCAAAGAGATGGGATTCCCATTTTGGAAAGTCTCTCTTTAGCTCTGGAAGTTCTGATTATCAGGGAATTATTCCATACAGTACAGTTTGTAAATAAAAACTGCTAGTGCATTGGACAGACAGTTGGATGATGGGTGGTTATGAGCTGGGGGTTACCTGCAAACTTCAGGAAGTCAGTATCTGTGTGTCTTAGTTAACAGTAACATTTTTCAAGAGACAGCCACCCATGGCTAACTCACAGATGTTTGTGAAAAAATTTAGCAAAACTAACACTTTCAGCAACTCAGAAAACAAGAAACTTGTTAGTGGAGCTGGGCAGTTGGCTGAGACTGTGTATTAATTCTGTGCAGCCCCTTCCTGATCTGCAATGTTTCGTTGCAAACAGGAAGAGAATAAAAGAATGACTGCATTTTTTTGCAGTAGCAAAAGATGTTACCAATGTCAAAAGTCCACGCCATGAAAGGGTTTGTTGAATACTTCTCTCTGTGTGTTTATGGGATTTAGTTTCTGTCTGCTAAAAGGGGCTAACAAATGGCAGATGTCTGTTGCATTTAATAAAGATAACAACTTCATCCTTTATTACCACTGAGCTTATAATTTTCTTTGGCAGGGTCCACCAGGTCCTTCAGGTGAAGCTGGCCCACCTGGTCCACCTGGAAAAAGAGTAAGTAATATCTTTCTGAGACATGTCCTAGAGAATTGCAACTGCTTGCTCTCCATGTTGTGACACATACATAGCGTTTGAGGTTTCTTTTAAGTAATGTAATAGGAGACATGAAAAAATAGAAACAGCAGGGAAGGGTCTTTACATGGTTTACATGGAATATGAGAGCAAAAATGCATAGAGTGGAATGTATTTCTTACCTATAAAGGCTCTTTTTCCTTTCACCCAAGTGAATTCAGTCTGCTGAATTAGTCTAACTCACAGCAGTGAGTGATTTTGGCAGTAATACATGACATCATCTTTAGGCACATGACTGCTATCAGAGAGCAGGAAGAACATGTCTGTTTTGGAGTCTTTGGCCTCTGAAATAAAATAATTTCAGTGCAGCTTTTGTGCAAAACTATGTCATACCCTCTGCATATAAAATTAACAGGCAGACATTTCTGTAACTTATGAAGCTATTCCATTTTTTCTAAAGTCTCTGAAGCTTCGTGGGCTTTACAAATACAGCTAATCAAAACCAGTAAATAATGTTATACTTACAGGACTGTAGTAGATGCATCAACCTTTAGGTCTGCTTCAGAGAGCAATTAGATGCAGTTTTTACACTTTAAAAAAAAAGAAGTGTCATCATTAAAAGTAAGCTGAGACTTACTTAACAAAATAGGTTAAATTGCTCTATTTAATGGGCTTGAGTGAGCTGACATGCCTAATTAGTTTTATCTATTTTACACAATAATCTATTTGCTCCACCAACTTGCAAAATATTTATAATACTGTAAATGATTATGGCAACATTAGCAGCCTTATCACTAGAACTGAAATATGGCTCAATTGAATATTAGCACTTAATATGTTTGTTTGACATCAAATTAGAATTTCCTGCTTTATTATACAGAAAGGCAGTACCTCATTCCTGGGCTATATTTTATCTGGCTGTACCTAGACAAAAAACCACTTTAGAAACACAAATTCCGTCTTACCTGTGTTTTGACACATTTCCAATTTAGGGAAAACATATGGCTAAATATTGCCAAATAATCCCATTCCTAAATTCTGAAGAGAACATTTTGTAGAATCAGGTTCTACATTACTTCAGTACCAGAATGTTTCAAGCTTGTAGGGAATCTGAGTTATATTGATATTACACTAGAAAAAAATAGTGAAAAGAGTTTCCTACCTTGCTGGAAAAATGAACAGGAAAAATGCTTTTCACTAGTTTTCATCCATTGTATGGAAGAATCAATTTCAACCAAAAGCCCTGAGAAGTGTCCTTTCATCTGCATTAAGAAGGACATACCGTTTCAGTAGTAATATTGCTGTCTGTGAAGGTGCAGCTCTGGCTGTACTACGAGAAAGTAACATTCCAGCCCATTTCAGTGTTTGGTCTCTGAAACAAGAACCTAGCAGAGCTCAGAGTTCATACTTAAGTCTCTTGAAATCCTCAACTGTAGTGTCTCCTTATTTATTTTGTTACTGATTTTTATTCCCTTCTTCCATTTCCATTCTATTTTGGAATGTACTGTAACCTGTACTCAGTTTTACTGCCCAGTCTTCTGAAATTATGTTTATTACTAGGTGTCAGAGTTTTGAGCAATCTCTCTTTGGTATTGCCAGTTACTAAGAGGTTTCCCTGGGAAGCAAATTCTAGTGAAAGACAGACATAAATAGTTTTCCCCTTGTATCTAAGAGACTTCAGCTACAGATACATACTTACAGTGACATTCAACTATTTAAGTGGAGGCCAAGAATAAACTATTTTGCCCACTTATTGATGGATAACAGTAATAGGATTACTAGTAGCTGGTGAGATAAGCAAATACCAGAACTGTTTTACTGTGGTGGTGCTCTGAAAGCTTTGACAAGTACCTTGCAGACTGAGCGAGGCTCTGCTGGACAAGCAGTATGGTGAATCTCTTTTAAGAAATACTACCTAGCAAGTTCCCATCAGAAAAAGGAGCCTGTTCCAGATTCCTGCTTTGAAGAATTAAAGTTGACTGTCATGCTAATGGCCATTTAGCTCAGTTCTAAATCAAATTAAAGGTTAAATCTATGGATGAAACCAAAGTAAATAGATCATTAGAGCATCCCCAGAATCTGTATCGTAATTAATATATTACTTTTCAGACATAACACTTGCTCTTCCAAAACTCTATCCACCACTGCTTTTCAGAACAAGTCCTAATACCTTAGATATGCTCTGTTTTATACAGGAGAGACCAGTGCATCCTCAAAACAAAGCCCAATATTCAGATGAATTGAATAAAAATATAGTTATAGGCCAAAAACATAATCTACAAAGGGCAAACTTTGTGACACAGTCATAGATAAAGTCTTTCAAAATTATTTTTTGTTATTAAATAATATTTAATATTTTACAGATTCTGACTTCTTAAGTGACCTGTGTATGCACCAGATCAGATAAATGCATGCCCAGAAGGGCTTATACATCCATGTAACTAAGGTGCAAGTAGTTGTTGTAATTGTGCCTGCTTATCTAGAAATGTAGATATAAAGATTGAACCATCTACAGTTATGTTGTTACTATTATTTTGTGAAATTGAATTCCTTGCTCTTACTTTGGGACTTCTTTCTGTTTTGCCATACAGTACTGGGTAACGTCTCTGGTTTGAAGTCATTGATTTCTAGCTGACAAATGTTAAAAACAGCATGAGGAAAAGACCCCCCCAGACCACATCTGTCCTTAACATATGCAAGCAGTAAAAATCAACACGGACAGTTCTCCTTGCTTGTGTTCCTCTCAGCCTTTCAGTGCTGGGCTCTTGAGCTGCATCATCTGCTGCTGTCTTTATCAGAGACAATTATATGTTTAGATCATATATGCAAAAAGCTCCATATATCAATCTAAAAATATTAGAATTTAAAGTGCAAGATTAATATATATTTTCATTCTCAAATGGAGGGCATACCGTCTGCTTTCATTGAAAGAAGAGACGTCAATACTGTGGCAGACCCAGTCTCTGAGAAGAAAAGCTTATTTGGTTTGTTGCCTTTATATACAGTGTTGAATAACTTAGGAAAAAAATGAAGTGTTTCTGTGAGGGAGATTTTTTTCCCATTTGGCTACAGCATCCTGCTGCCTCAGCAGGGTGCACTCACCACTTAAAAATTAAGCTGATTTTCTCTCTTGATTGCAAATGCACAGAACACCTAACAATATGCCAGGTTCTTATCTCAACAGGCTCAGGAAATGTGGTAATGGTTTTCTGTATTGGAAATCATGGTTTAAGTCAGATGACAGGCAGCTATAAACAACAATTTAAATTATTTTAATGAAATATGAAAGAGCAGACAAAAAATAGGTTCAAATAACAAAAACTGAGAATAAGTTTGTTTCTGCATGACTGTTTTTGTATTCTTGGCTCTGCATAAAATGGATTAGGCAGTATGTCCAAAATCACAGGGCACTGATCGTACAAATCACCGTGGTAGCTGGGGTGACGGGGCTGGGCAGCTGGGCATTGGTGTGAAGTTACTCTCATTGAAATATTTTATGTCAGTTAAAATGTACCAGACACTCCAACAACTCCAGTGCAGGAAGGTAAGGGAAATAATACCTAGCAGTCTGTCTCTTTAGAAGCCCCATGCATGGCCGGCCAGCAATGCCAGCCTGTTAGAAGGAGCAGCTCCCTCAGCAGCTTTGCACATGGAGCAGCGCTGGCTCTGTTTGGCAAAGAACCCCCCCTTTGTTTAGCACTCATCGTTCATTGTGTTTGTAATTCAGCGATTGCAGTGGGTTTAGCCTGACTAATTAGTTCATGCTGCAGCTGCGTTTCTAGATTATGCAGAGACCATATTTCTGAAATACAAATTATCACACTCAACCCTTTTCAGTTTCTTAGGCAGGGTAGATTATAATCCATACGGGAACTTCAGTGCAAGGAATTTTCAAGCAGTAAAGACAATGGGTGCGTAAATTATACCGTGTAAGAAAACAAAGTCATGTTTCTGAAATGCTTCTGAATTAATTTAGATATCTGTTGGTTCTTTGTTATCACTCCAAACTGCGATCCACCAAATGAATTACAACCTACAGAAAGGGCATATGCATCAGACATTATTATTATTTATTATTGGAACAGCAGTGATTTATATTATTCTTCCTGTTTTAAAGAGTCAGCATTTGGACTGCACTGCCCAGGGCTTTTTAGCTTTTATGTATTTTGAAGAGAAGTCCTTTACCACTTATAGCTCTTGAAAATAGCAAAGAGAAATACCCATTGATACGCACAACAAATGGTCAAAGTCCACTGTGGGTAATTCAGTTCATTTTGTCTTACCTTTGATGGAAAGCTTAAACTTTCTCTGTTGGCCAAAAGGTTCACACAGTGGTGCAAATGTTCAGTTCCACCCTGAAGAAAGCTTAATTCTGGAAGCAAATTAATATTCTTAATATAGTTCTATGTAAATATTTACAAAATGAATATAAATTTCCAGGAATTAAAGCTGGTGGAGTTGCTCAAGGTATGTGACAGTAGTAGTGGACAGTGAAATATATCAGGCTATAAAAAGTTTGGGCTTAATTCATCTCTAGTATAAAAAATTGCTGTTAGGTCAAATGCTGGTCTAAATCCCTGAGCTCACAAAGCGTACAGGTGGATGCTTGACTGGAAGTACAGGTTTCATCTGTAAAATTTAGAATGTTCTGGTGCTTTTTAGGGGCCTCCACTGGTTTTCTGTATGTTGTTACAAAGTAAAAAGCAGTCAATAAATGGAGATGATTGAATTTTTCTTGTTGCTGGTTCTTACAACTTTTTTTTAATTTCTGCATAACAAACCGCTAGTTGCATTAATGAACAGATGAGTCTTAGGAAGTTTTATGGATTCACAAAATCACAGCATTTGATCATGGTCACTTTCCTTTTGCTTTAAGCTGCTCCTTGGTTGGCAAGAAGTAGCTACTTGTAATAAAGACGTTTCCCAGGCTAAAAGTTAACCTTGTAGGAGAACAGTTGGTCCATTATCTCAAGTGCATCTTTTCTAAACTAAGTACATATAAGAGAACCATTTTCAGAAGAGTACATTATAATCTAGACACTGCTTCTGTTCATGTCAGAAGCTATGAATATTAATTACCTGACCTAAAAATCAGCCCTTGATGTTTTGGAGGAGAAAAAGGTCTTTTTATTTTTCACTTTCATATTTAGTGGATGTCAATTTTTGGCTGTCCAAGTGTAATTAGGCTGCTTACTGAGCCCATCCCTGGCTTAGAGAACAAGGAAGTTCTTGTCATTCTGTGCACTGTAGAATGGCAGGTCCTTTTGGAATCGGTGGATAGGTGGAACCAATGCAAAGTAAGTTTAAAAGTGTTATCGCATGTATAAATTAGTATTGTTCACTTCTGTTTATATCCTGTTTTAATTCTTTTTCCAAGCTATTTCTTTGGTTTGAACCTCATCATGTCAGATGTGTTAGGCAATGCATACTCTTTCAGATATTCTAAAAACCCAGAAAATTTTATAAGGGAAAAAGAGCTGATATGACAGATGGGTATTTTTTATCCTGTGAATAAAATGTCAAGAGAGAAATTTAATGTTATTGTATAAGCATTAACTACTTATTAATACAGTGGAAATTTCAGTATTTTTCACTGGTTATATTTGAAACAACTGAGATTATGAGCTCAGTGTCCATGTTTTACAGGGACCTCCGGGAGCAACTGGTGCTGAAGGCAGACAGGGTGAAAAAGGTGCAAAGGTAATCTGAAGATTTTTTTAGAAGCATGGGAACATAAACTATGCATAAATTAAGTTGCTCGTCATGCCCTGAGTGTGCAGCTTATCAAAGCAAACTGTAAAATCCAAATGAAGACCCAGAATTAGTAGCAATACACGATGGAGTGCAGTCTCACCAGGGCAGGCCCAGTGTAGCTCAGCCCTGTGAAATGCAGGACGGACGTGCTTTGCTGGCACCACACCTTTATGTGACGCCAGCAGCATCTTGCGCAGGGAATCGTCCTGTGCAGAGCACTGGCTTGGCTTTTAAAAATCAGGGGAAACTCTGCTCTCGCTTTGCATCTTGTATATCCCTGCAGTGCCCCAAGCCGTCTCTCCTTCTCTGACCTGTTGTGTTCTTTTTAGGGTGAACCTGGTGCAGAAGGGGCTCCTGGAAAAACGGGTCCAGTTGGTCCACAGGGGCCTGCTGGAAAACCTGGCCCAGAGGGTCTCCGGGGCATTCCTGGCCCTGTGGTAAGTAAGGGGAACCCATGGTAACATTTTAAATGTCGCATTTCTTCTAGAGACTCTCGTAAAGCAACCCTTTTGCTTTCTCTAGGGAGAACAAGGTCTACCTGGAGCACCAGGTCAGGATGGCCCTCCTGGGCCTCTGGTGAGTACCCTTCCTTTCAGGGCCAAAACAGAAAAAGCTCTTTACTATTAAAATTTACCATTAATGTGTCTGTGCATTTGCAGAAAAATGGCAAGTCAGTTCTTAGCACAAAGTTGCTACTATTCTGTGCTGGTAAAATCTGATATACAACTGCCTTCAAATTTTATTGCTCCGCTTTCGTAGGCAGCTGTGCTCAATGCTGCTTAGACCAAGTAAAAAGCAGAATAAGGCAGTGTAAAACAAAATCCATGAAATCCTCTGAGTAGAACTAAAAATCAGTTTCAGAAAATGTATTTTTGTGCCCCACACCAGAAAAATTTTTTCCAATGAGCAGTGATGTCGTACATAGATGTATGCATTGATAACTTCTGTGTATATAATTATACATCATATTACAATGGCACCTACATTTAATTTCATTTTTCTCTGTCCTTTAGAAAACAATAATGGGCAAATAATGTACAGATGAAGCTTTACATTATAGATCTTTGCTGCCCTTTGTTTTAACGTTCTAATTTTGTCTGAAGTCTCATGGATAACATATTATTTATAAGTCAGAGGTTGGAAACAATCAAAGAGAAGCTGAAAGGAAAAGGATTCGCATGTTCTCTCCAAAGAGTTTATGATGGGATCACCACCATACTTTTTAAATGATGTGGGAAGCTTACAGATAAAATGCATGGAGTATGAGTCAGGGAACTGAAAACTGATCTCCTCACTTACAATTCTGTGCTGAAATCTAAAAGCCAATGAACCATTATTCAGCAGTAACAAGCATCCTTTTCCCCCGTGTCAGTCACTAGAAGCCCCCAAATACATCAGCAAAAGATCTCTTCCAATATTTGTGAGCTTAAATATTCAATTCAAATCTGAAGCTGAGTATATTAATGAACTCCCAAATGCACAGACTTTCTGCCAGCTCAACAAGAACTTTTTTTTCAATACATTGCTGCAACTTAATTTTGGATTTTAAGAAAGTAAAGTTTACATGTAAAAGTTGCTGAGGTTAGGTCTCCCTCCTTCCCCTCCCATCCTCTGCAGCAGATTGCTATCAGGAGAAGAATATGAAAGCTGATTTGCAGCAGAGCACAACACACTGCAGGTGAAAAGTCTGATTCTGTATTCCAAAAGCTTAAAAATTTCACATTTCTTTCATGAATTATGTATTTGCCTAGGCCTTTGCATCTAATGATATCCTGAAGTGGAGATGGAAAGCATACGTGCTGAATAATATTTTGTACATGAAGTGTTACGGCACTTCTGGATCTGTGCCAGGTTGAAAAGGTCACTGACTATTGCCATCCACATCAGAATTTCACTGATCTCCACTGGCACCAGGAGACTTGTAGTGAGGAGAGACTGACTTAGCAGCTCTGCACCTACTGTATACATGTTCAGTATGAGATTAATAGCCTCTGAGAAATTATTGTCTCTTGCAAATTCACTGCTTGGCCTGAATTTTTCACCTCATTCTGTACAAATTACACAAAACCAGTACTGCCATTCTTATGACCATCTGAAGATTTCTCAAATCAAGAATTTAGTTGGCCCTCTGCTCACAGATTTCTAATCATACGACCCTTTCTAGATTTCCAAGTATAAAGAAATTTAAATACCACAGTAGCATCTTTATGCATTTTTAAACATACATTTCAACTTTATTTTGGGCTCTAAATCACGTGCCATCAATCACAACCATCAACACTGTACTTTGATTACATAAGTACATAACAGTTCCAAAGCACATAAATGCACTTTGCCTTGCACCGCCTTTAATAACACTTCAAGAAAACACGGCCTGTGCAGTATATTAAGACTTACTTTAACATTATTTCCCTTGATTTATTCAGGGTCCACCGGGCTTGCCTGGACTGAAAGGAGATCCAGGTTCCAAAGGAGAGAAGGTATGCTTTAGCATTGTTTGTGCCTTTGCAATAGGAAGAAAAAGATTTCTGTGTGTGTGGTAATCTATTGACCACGTGATCTGTCCTTGCAATGACAATCCCAAAGATACTGGTGTAAAGAGAACTGTCAGTTTTACAAGAACAATGTAAGTAGAAATAACAAGCATTGGAGATTTTTATTTTAAAACAACAACATATAAATATTTAAGAGATATAATACTTTCTTTTGAAATAATGGATTGAGACATCTGGGATAGCATTTTCTAATGGAGTCCCAACAATTTATTGATTGCTTGTGTATCACAGAAAAACTGTAGAGAAAGGGATGAATATGATTGTACTTTGTGACCTTCAGTTTTTATGTGCTTGGATCAGCTGTTTATACAGCTACATCACATGTGGAACAAATGTGCAACTCTATGATATGCTTATAACATCTAAATATGAAAAGCACTATGAAATTCGTACCCACAGGTATTGTTATTTCTGTATCAGTTTCAGTAGGGACTGTCTTGCACTTAGATCTTTCACTGAATAAGTAGTCACAACTTGCAAATCATCTTAGAGTTTAACAGGCCATCTAAGAACAACAAATATGCTGTTAGAATAATTTGTTTTCAGGTTGATTGTTGACAAGCAGCAGTGATAACATTTGAAATGTCTAACTTATGTTTTTGCAAAACACATTTATTTTAATGTATATTGAGTTTTAACTATATTTTCTTCAATCTTGTTTAGGGACATCCTGGTTTGATTGGCCTGATTGGACCTCCAGGAGAACAGGGAGAAAAGGGTGATAGGGGTCTTCCTGGCCCACAAGGATCTCCTGGAGCCAAGGGTGATGCGGTGAGTACAACATATTAGTCTTTCCACTCAAGTTCCAGGAAAGCAAAGAGCACATATTTCAGGCTTTCTTTTGAAAGAAAAAGTTGTTATAAACATTTAACACCCACAGTCTCTTACCAGAGGCTAAAACTTTCTTAGGCATTGTACAAACACAGTGATTAAACAGCTTAAAATGAGATTATAAAACGTTTGAGAAAATGAAGGAAACACATACACTATAACATACATAACCCAAGTTAGGGACAAGATAAAACTAGCAGCACCAATCTCACTGTGTTTATTAATTGCATGGCTCAAAGTAGCTTCCTTTCTCCTAGCCATTAAGCTTTGTTTTTAGGACACCGTAAAAAGTGAGGTTTCCAAACCAGTCTGAAGAGGACTGTGCATAGCTGTGACTATGCATACTGCAGTGTAAGAACAACTACCAGCAACACAAGTTGTCAGTATTTTAAACTCCTAGCAAGTGGCCTGAATCAAAACTGGGAGTTGTCCATTTAGTGGGACTACCTTTGTCACAGATACACATTTTTAATCCAGTCCAGTATGTAGAAAGCTTTAGTTCTGTGCTTATTTTCTCTTATTCATTTTTAGGGAATTTCTGGTCCTGCTGGTCCGCTTGGACCCCCTGGTCCTCCTGGTTTACCTGTAAGTAATTTCATCCAGTCCTCCTGTTCAAAACACTCCCATGTTGTGTGCAATGCACTCCAACTGTAGTTATATGTTCTTGTCCATAGGGTCCCCAGGGTCCAAAGGGTTCCAAAGGATCCAGTGTGAGTAATTCTCTGTATTTTTTGTTCTTTTACTTAAGATTTGTGTGTGTTATTTTTAAACACTGTGTAGCATGGCCAACACTGCATTTCCTTCATTGCTTTATAGGGTCCTGCTGGTCAAAAGGGAGACAGTGGGTTACCTGGTCCACCTGGTCCTCCAGTAAGTAAGAATTCTTATCTTGGTATTACACTGACATGATGATCCTATATTGACAAGGGTAAAAAACAGCATTTGTGAACTAAAATATTAGTGATTGTTTGAAAATTCCTTTTTCAGAAAACACAGATCTCCAGACACAGAAATACATGTCTTGCACTGAAAAAGCCATTAGAAATTTCAACCAAACAAATCCCCACCCAAAAAAACACCCAAAACCCACCTATAAACCGCCTACAAAAAAAATCTTAATGCAATAATTATTTAGTGTATACTGAAGCACAACAAATAGAATGATACTGGCTTCCACTGGTGATAATCTTCTGTTTCCACTATTTCTTTTTCATATCATGATAACCTAAAATGAAAAGAGTCCAAATCTGAATGTAATGTTTCCATTTCTTAAAATTAAATATTGCTTCATAGACCCCAAGTGGAATTTTGACATTTTATCACAGGAAACATCTACAGTTTTCATTTGTCATAGACTATGTCTGTGCTTGAGGGAATTGTCAAGGATACAAAGGCAACTGCAAGTCAGTTGTACACACGTGAGGGCAACACACTCTTCCCCAAACAGCAACGTAGTGGGAAGAGTTTAGAGCACAGCAATGGTTTGGCTTCTACAATTTATTTATTTTCTTTTTGGCAAGTAAATCAAGGCACGTAGGTATAAATCTGAAGAATTAAGCAAAATAAAGAAATAAACACTTTGAAGAAATTCTATTCAAAGCCTTTCCAAGCCACGTTCTGTGGTCTTCCTCTGCTGAAAACCAAACAAAATAGATAATCAGATACTTTGCTTTCCTCAGGGCCCTCCCGGTGAGGTAATCCAGCCACTGCCAATCCAGTCACCCAAGAAGACAAGAAGATCTCCTGATTACATGGTATCTGATGCTGGTGATAATATTCTGGATTATTCTGATGGCATGGAAGAGATCTTTGGTTCCCTGAATTCACTGAAGCAAGACATCGAGCACATGAAGTTCCCGATGGGCACTCAGAACAACCCGGCCCGAACCTGCAAAGACCTGCAGCTCTGCCACCCGGACTTCCCTGATGGTACGGTAACATTGCAGGGCAGGGCAGACAAGGCTGAGCCTGTGGTCTAATAAGGGACTTGGCAGAATAATTAATTACTGGGCTATGGGTAATACAGCTGCTCGAAAATACAGTCTCCTTGAATCCATTTTTGCAGGTATAAAATTTTTAAAAATACGAGATGTTCTCCTGGTAAAAGCCAAAATTCGTTACATACGTAACCTCATCTGGTTTTAGAGTTAAAACCTTTTAGATAAAAACCTCTTGTTGTTTTGAGAGGTGGGCCTTGCATTTCCACAACAATCCAAGCAGGGGGGTGATGAAAGATGGATGCTATTTAGATGAATGGAAAGTAAAATCACACATGTCAGCATGCTGGGACAGCTAACAGCTTCTTTTAAAATAAATGGTAATTATTTTACTAGCTGTATACTTTAGCTTAGCATCATAATAGACAACAACATTGGTATTATAAGAGATTTATTATTAGTTATGACTCTCAAAATCTTTACTATTCTTTTACCCTTAGAAACAGTAATTTGTTCTACTGCACCACCACTGTTTGTTCTGTATCAGTCAGCAAAGTTTCTTTGATACTGTTTAATGCTACCAAGTACTAGCATAACAAAATGCAAAGTAGTATGAACAAGACACAGTGTTCTGAAGAAGTAGCTTGATTTTATTATTCTTTGTTCCTTTCTTTTTTTCCCTGAGTTTACCCCTCTGAAAAGGTTTAAATGAAAGCCAGCCTTCACAGAATTTTCATCCTTTCATATTTTTTTCATTTGTAATGGATATTTTTCCCAGTTCAAAGCAATATTTTTCTGTTTTTAAATGGAAGGAAAAATAGATTTTGACAGTTTAATAATATTTTATTGCTTTCATTCTAGATAGATAAGAACAGATGGTTGCCTTGAGGAGTAGTTAAGCAGTGTATGTGCTATATGAAAAGTACATATTTTACAATTCAATACCCTCCATAATAGGGAATGGGTTTTATAGAACACATTCACCTTCTTCATTTAGCAGTATTTGCTTCTTATTTGGAGCCTTCATATATAAGTAATCTTATTTTGGTTAAAATAAAAGCAAATGTATTCATTAAAATACGAAATTTTCCAGGGACAAGACATACAGATAGGAAAGACTGTTTTCAATAAATACATCCTAAATCAACAGGTTTTTTTAAATCCCATCAATGCTTTGTCTATACCCTACATTCAGAAGACAGAACTGTTGGAAGGATTTGTCATTTCTCTGAGACCTCCATTATTTGTTTGAAACAGGATTAGAACTGTAGTGTCAGAAAATCAATTGCTGTCCTGCTTGTGAAATATCTGGAGATAAGAACCAGCAACACAGAAGTCATCATTATAATTAAATAGTAGATTTTAAAGAGCACTGATTTTTAATGGCCCTTGGATGGACTGCCACTCTCTTTCGTGCCCAGCCTTCACTACTGCAGCGTCATAACTCAGGAGTGAAATGATTTTGCACGAGGTATATCTCTGTCAGTGCAGGCCTGAGGTACTTGTGCCAGCTACAACCCCACCAAGTCCCATGCAGAGACCTTTTTATGCAGATAAGTATGCAAATGACTCTAGATTTTCCTCCCTGATCTAAACCATCGCTTATTTCTGCCTAAGGCTGCTCTCCTCTGGTTTTGAGAGTGCTCTCACCACAGGTACAAATTATCCTTCTTGCCGAAATACTGAAATGATCAAATTGTTGAGACTTGCAGTGTGTGTCCCACACATACTGTCATTCCTTCTCTAGACCAGGGTGTCTGTCTGCAGTTCCAAAACTGGAGCAGTATCCTGCAACACAGTCATAGTTTGAAGACAAATTAGACAAAAACAAGAGAACCCAAATAAAAATAGACTTTGATCCTGGTGTTATCTTTCATAAATTACAACAGCAACAGCTCATAAGGCAGAAAAGAAAGGGTTGCTTTCTTACCCATCAGATAAAATAACTTTGGAAGACCATTAGGCAGGAATAAAGCCTAGTTCTTCCAAATGCCAATACTACTATATAAGGCAAATATTTTTTCACTTATTTTAGGGGAATATTGGATTGATCCTAACCAGGGCTGTTCTGGAGACTCCTTCAAAGTATACTGCAATTTCACAGCAGGTGGGGAAACTTGCATCTACCCAGATAAGAAATCTGAAGGAGTAAGTACCAATCTGTTTTCAGTTGGCTGTTGACAGATCATACTGTGCTGTTGCAATGTTAAACTAAACAGGATAATTACACTGTCACATTTTCATGTGTCTGTCTTTCTAATTACATTTAAATTTGCATACATCTGAAAGGAGCAGTGAAATGGTACAGAAAGTTAACAAACACCGTTTTCACTCTTAGATAGGGAATCTATGCACCTGCTTGCTAACATTTCACTCCATTTCAGAATACAACACAGCTGAGCAGCCAGTTACAGTACATGACCTAGCATTTGTCACTTAGAAGCTAAACTTTTATTGTGTGGGTTCATTTATATCTACTCCTTTATACCTATGCAAGCAAAGTAGATATAGAACACTATGCATTAACAGTATCACTGTTATAGATTACATTAGATGGGGCACAAGGTGTTAGATGAAGCCTTTCTAAAAGCTTGCCTAAATGAGAGAGATCTATCAGCATGAACACCAGTGAAAACTCTAATTTAGGCACTCTTCACAGCAACAATTTATACCAGCAGTTTACCTTAATCTAAACAGATTAAAATGGTCTCCCTTAAACAGAACTAACTCTCTTTATAAGCTTGACTTCCATGTAAATTCACTAACTTGAAGGCATTCTATACAAGAAAAAACATTCTATTTTAGAGCTTTAAAGTGGCTGAGATTTCAGAAAGAACCATTCTTTATTATCTGGTGTGAAATTTGTCCCAGGTAATGTAAAACTTCCGTATCTGTTAACATGTATTTTAAATACTTCTGTCTCTGCTGTTTGACCACACAGGTTAGAATTTCATCATGGCCAAAGGAGAATCCAGGATCTTGGTTTAGTGAATTTAAGCGGGGCAAACTTGTAAGTCGTCACTGCAGTATAACTTATTCACAAATCAGGTGCACATTATCAGCAGTCAGCAGATCCCAAGGAATTTTATGAATATTTACATAATGAAAAGACCCCCAGCCTTTTTGCCCAAAATATTACAGCAGCTATGTGGCCTCTTGCCACTGGACAGCAGAAGCCTGCTCTGTATTGTCCCACAATGATCCCAGTGGCCACCTGCACACCCGATGGTGAGGATGTGGCTTCTGGCAGACCACACATCACCAGTGAACCTTAGTAAAGCAGCTGGAGCACAGAGCCCCTGCCCCAGTGCAGGTAACCGGAAAGACACTGAGTATGCAGAGATGAGGCTGCAGGCTGACATAACTTTATGATTAACTAAAACCAGATTTTCAAAGAGATTCTGCTGTTTTACACTAAGTAGGAGTAATTCTTTGTCTTTCCCAACAGAATGGAGTTAAAATACATAGTTCTTCATCCTAAATATATTGCTACATCATGAACATCTATTTACTGAGTCATAGCTATATTGACCTTTAAAACTCTATAAAATGTTATAGTTTTTTTTATTAAGAAAGTTATGTTGTTCTTTTTTTGCCAACAATAACTTTGGTTTGCTTTGTAACAAAGAAAATAGATATTCATCCAACTTCTTGTACTTTCCAGCTTTCCTATTTGGATGTTGAAGGCAATTCCATTAACATGGTCCAAATGACATTCCTTAAACTACTGAGTGCCTCTGCCAGACAAAATTTCACTTACAACTGTCACCAGTCTGTCGCCTGGCATGACGCACCCTCTGACAGCTATGACAAAGCACTGAGGTTCTTGGGATCGAACGATGAAGAAATGTCTTACGACAACAATCCCTACATCAAAGCTCTTCACGATGGCTGTGCAGTAAGTAGAGGTTCAAAGAGTCTTTACAAAAACAACCTGTCATTTAAAGTAGAAATCAAACAAATCTGTTTTTTCACAGCTTTCTTCTGAGAAAAGCTTTCTAAACACTCTATTTTTTGTATACTGACTTCTAGTAGATTTTTAACTACTGTAGTTAAAACCCACATTTAATTATCACATATGTACCAAAAAAAAAAAAAATAACCATAAGCCAAGCAACAGAAACTGAACAAACCTAGAATGGATGCAGGCTGTCAGCAGCACTGTGCTGAAACTAGACTATCTGCTAGTATGAGCACAGATAAGTAAGAGAAGAACAGAAGAAAAAAGCATAACGAGGGGAGGCAGCCCATCAGCAGAATATATTTATACTAAAAATCAAGGCGTATGCAAACAGAATATTCAATGAATACAGCAAAAACATGTATTAATTAAGCCATATGTATGTACCCAAACATGGTGAATTAATTTAATAGTTTGATATATGACTTTGTATTTACTTTTCTCATTTTGTGTAGTCAAAGCCAGGTGAAGTTTGTAGCTTTTACCTTTCAGAATCCTCCTTCAGCTTTGCTAAAATCCTCAGAGGTGTCCAAAGATGCATCTCTCCATCAGGGTCACCTCTCCATCAGGGTCTCTGTGGGCACAGCAAAGGTTACCACTTTTGAGAAGCAGAATGGTTTGTACTCAGCACTTTGAGACAAAGACATCAGAAGAGCAAGTGACAGTTGAAGCCTCATTAATTATTCTGGGTTCAATATGGGATCAAAATATTCCATGTCACATTTTAAAAAAAAAATCATAAGAAAACACAAACTTCAGAGTTTGCAGTATCTGGTGCGAATTCTACACTTCAGAGATTACCTGTGAAGATCTCCAGCACATGCTCTGATTTATAACAGTTTGCTTTTTTTCTGCTTCTTTTTTAACAGTCAAGAAAAGGCTACGCAAAGACAGTGATTGAAATCAACACGCCCAAAATAGACCAGGTGCCTATAGTTGATGTGATGATCAATGACTTTGGTGATCAGAACCAGAAGTTTGGATTTGAGGTCGGTCCCGTCTGCTTCCTTGGTTAAGCTTAAGACAAAATCAGATCAACAAAAATGTTGCACTTTGGTGCTACCAACCCACTTCATGCCACATGCAAGTTTTGAATAAGGATGGCATAGAAAATATGTCTTGCTGTGTATGTATGTCTTATCTAGAAAATAATCATTGCCCTTGTAGGGCCAGAATCACATGACTTAAACTTATTTTGCAAAGATGCTGTGGCACAGACAGACAACATTGGGCTTACTTCAGGAACACCCCCCTTTGGATTCCTTTGGTGCTGTAAAAAATGAACGTCATGGTGCTCCTTCCATTACAATGAAGAGATGTTAAGTGTTTAATAAACTGTAATTATTCTGTGTACAGTACTACACTGTTATTTCTCTGTCCATTTCCAAAACTTGCATGTGTCTCTGAATTGCACCTGGCTCTTACTTTACATTTACAAAACTACATGGTCAAGACTGTGTGTGTATTCTGAAAACAATAAAACTGTACTTGCCAGTGAAGCCAATTCCATTTCTGATTAATAATAAAATCCCTTTGTATATATTGTTGTTGAAGAGCTTTGTTATTTGAAGTCGCCAGTAAACTTAAGGTGGCAAAACTGGAAGATCTTGAGCAGCACAAACAACCCTCTTCTGCTGATTCTGTGACAAAGAATTCAGATATTGAAAGCACCTTCAAGGGTGCTGTATTCCATGGTGCTATACCTCAGACTTTTTATTTTCTTTTCTAATTCCATAATTTCATAAGATAACTGTATATACCTAAAATAAACAAGTTTATATTTTTGGGTGGGGAAAATATGTAAGAAAAGAACAAACCTCTGTGTAAGAGAACTGTTAAAAATCTGTGTGAAGTAAGTTAGTCTTATAGGTTTCCTTTTTTTTTTTATCTCATCTGGATTTGTTTCCATTGTGCTAACTTGATCTGCATAAATATAAAAACTGAAATCTAAACAGTTATTTATGGATTTTTGCAGCGTTTACTTAGATGTTTATGTAAGCAATGATGGATGTTTCCTTCCTGAACAGGATCCTAAAAGTTGCACAGAATGGTCCTATACAATATTTGCCCGTCCATTAATATGAATGACTTTCCTTGCTGTTACTCCACCTGAAGGCCAGGGATGCAATACGTCTAGGTCATGTGATTCTACACAGTTGCTAAGCAACAGCCGAGGGGCTGCTTCCTACAGAGCTGTCTCTGACCCAAACCCTTACCATTTGCTATTCAAAGCTCACCAAAAACACATGTTGGTTTGGCCTTCCCTCTGAACATTTTAGCCAGGTAGTTGGAAGTAGAAATTACATTTTAGCTTTACAACACAAATCCTTTTGTAATTATTTTTCATAATATATGTAAGACTTGAAAAGAAATGTTTGTTTCTATTTCTTATAAATTGTTAAATTAAATAGTACTAGTTTCTGCTGGCTCGTTTCCAACTGGTATTTTCTTATGCACGTTTATACATGTAAAAGTGAGATTTCAAAAGTCAACTTCTTGCTGTTCATATTTTCTTTTATTTTTGAACCAAAGTTTGTAACTGTCACCTCAAAGAGGAAAATACAAATTTTATTAATAAAATCAATTCTTGTCTATCTGGATTGGTCACTCTCTTATTTCAGTGTCCAAAACTAACCCACTACTATTACTATAACTTCATTCTGCTTTCAGACCATGCAGGCTCTAAAACAAGTAACTTTACTCCATATCCTGGCAAGCACTGGGCCACAGCCCTGGAAAGAGAAGTGTTAACAGAGAAGCTGGCACAGGCACTGTGCAGCAGGGCTGACAAGTTCACATCTGGTCTGTATGGATTTGCAGCTCCAGCAGTTCACATAATACTATCAACCACGAGAGAGGAGCCTCATACTCCTTCCCCAGCCCCTCTTACAACCTCCACTGTCTGTCTGCTTCACAATCTTGTGCTTGTCCTTGTAGGACCCCATAAGGTGGGCAAGTGACCCTATTTATTAATGGGAAATGGAAGACAAGAACTAGAGCAAGACTTAGAAACTACTGAACACAGAATTTCCGGCACCCTGTTTTAGATAGTGGAACCAGAACTGGTGATGGGTACCATCCAGAGACATGACACATGTCCCGAGGGCCTTCTCCAAAACAGCTTATCTTTTTTCATCAGCTAACTGTTCTTTCTTAACTCTGGTTACGTCTAACCGAGCTGTGAAAGCAGCTCCGGTAAGTTTGGCAGAGGAACAGCTACTTTCTGCTGCCGAAGTGCGCCAAGTTGAGTTAGGGGCTGAGCTGGAATGTTGTTTCTAAAAGTGCAATGATGTATTCAACAAGCCAAATGTAACAAGATCTTTTCCAGAATTAGTCAAAGCATCTTGCCAAGGTTTGTATCCGCAACAGCCCAAAGGAGGAAATGAACTTGAGTCTTCTACACCTCTCAGCCAAGGACCCATCAGGTTTATTCCTTAACCCTTCTTAAGGCCTTAACTACATGCCTTATTATTTATCCTTGCCCTGAAATCATCTCACCACTGCCAGTTATTCTAACTCCTCTTTGTCCATTCTCATTTTCAAAATCCTGTTCTTGTTCTCTCCAAGTTTCAGATTAAAGGGGGAAAATGCTATTATATATTCTTGCCTTCAAGCAAAAATTATGCTGTTTTTCCCTTGACAAAAGTCACATATTAGCAGTGCTTAAAAAAAACACAAAAAGAGCACTCTTCAGAAATTCCACATCAAAATTCACCTATTAGTCCTCCTATGAAATAACCTTCAGATTCTGTAGTCAAATCCTACCAGCCATAAAAACATAAAATCTCAGCTTTCTCATACACTATTATAAAAACAAATCAACTCTCTAACAAAAAAAACGATGCAAACCAAATTCCTAACTCAACAAAACCCAAAAGAAAACAAGGATCGGTAGTTTTCACAGCCCAAATTAAAAGCCTGTGTAATCACAAAGAGGTTGAAATTGTTACATGACATCTGGATTTTACCTCTAGAAACTGACAAAACAAAACTTGAATATTCTGTGATTGTGAGGGTTCACCCTACCTGAAGGAGACAGGGAAGTTTTTCTTGAAAGTTTTCTTTAAGCCCCTCTATCCAGAAAAGCCATCCTGGAGACAATTTCTTCACTGCAGACACAGATTGTTGCATGGAAATGAAGTTGGCACACAGCAAATAAAAGCCCACAGGTCTTAGAGGCAACGTTCTGTCTGGAAAAACACATACAATAGAGATTTAAGAGACAAACTATGAGCATAGAGGCATAAACTGTTCCCTGTGTAGTGGTGGAGTTTCTTCGCCTCTCTCCCTTCTCCTTTCCCCTTTCTAACCCAGAACAGGGCAATATCAACTCATCATGACTGGAAAATTTCATAAAATGTAATGAAGATTTTATTTTTAGTCTAAGTGGACAGGAATTACGTATAACATCAACAGCCACCTTTTGACACAAAAAGCTACCATCTGCTTCAAAAACTGACAGTTCTTCCCCTTGGGAACAGCTTTGTTAATTTTAAAATGAAGCTTCACATGCTAATGACTGAGAGGAGAAGCCTTAATAGCCATTGATTTCCTTTTGCAAGCACACTCATTTTTCTGTGAATGAGCCTTTTCTATTGTACATGCACCAAAAAAAACCTGAAAATGACAAAGACAGCATATTAAATGTCCTGTCTATTATATTTACCTGGAAACGTGTCTTATTTGTGTTCCTTTTCTAGGCACGTAAATTATGAGAGGCCTATTGTTAGTTCAGTGAAAAGCAATGCCAAGATAATTGCAAAGGAGTAGATTGCTCTAAAGCTATTGATACATTTTGTTTTCAGTAAGAACATTGAGGATTAGTAAAGAGGAAGGCTGTAAGCACACAGATATTCAGACATGCTGCTCTCGCCAAAACTGGGCTCATTCCTTTCCCAGCTGTGTGAATGAAGACTGTTCTAATGAGAGAGGATGGATCCAAAGCCTACCTGCTACCACAGACAGGTTTGTCCGGGAGCTTTGGCAGACCTTGACTTTGTTTCCAGTTTCTCAAGGGTGGAAGAAGTGATCTCCATCAAAACACACCTAACTTCAGTAAGACAGACAAGAGTTGTTAAGAATTCAGCAGCAGGACTGCGATCTAAGTGCCTTCTCTGCTCCCTGGTATGATCTAAGAAATTCTTTTTTATGCTAAAGCATAAAAGAACTTCAGCTTGCACAGTGATTAAAATGCTGATGAAAATTAAAATTCAGTCCACCCAATAAACTGCCAGAAGAAAACCAAATTAATTCTTCTCCAGCCCCAGGAGGTCTCTAAACTGGATCTTGTGTTTTCACTACAGTAAAGATGCAATGGTTAATTAAAAGGACCTTTCTCAGTTTACAGGACTGGGACAACAAGGCTGCCCAGAGTCCCAATGTCATCTTAACAACCAGGAATTAACACAGAAGCCTCACACTCAGTTTCCCTCTCACCCTGAAATCTCTCATAGCCAGAGATCTTGAAAATGGACACAGCACCCCCTGTGCTGCAGCAATGCAAGGCCAACATGTTGTGGCCTGCAGAGGCCCAGCCTGAAAGCTCTGAAGTTCCCCAGCACAAGTAAAAAGTAAGCATAGCTACAGCAGAGCCAAAAACACGGGCTTTTAAATGGAAAATGTCACCCAAATGTTGAAACCCAGGATGTGGATGTGACTAACAAATAACAATTACAACATTATGATAGCAGTGTTTCTGAAAGGGAAACAATGATTTGTGATTCGTTAGTTTACTCACAGTCTGATGCAGGAAGGCCAGTGAAGTCAGCCAGGTTACTGTCATGGAGCTGCACAACTTCCAGGGCAGACACTTTTCATTACAGCACAGAAAGTATATTTAGTGGAACGAGGATTGGAAAGATTTAGAATGAAGTTGTTTTTATTGACATAAAAGCTTCTTCCTGTCAAATATTAAACAAAAAAAAAAAATAGGTAAGGTTTTAAATTCTATTCATACAGTACTCTTGAGCTTATGCCTCTTTTTTATTAGAATATCATCTCCATGGCAGCTCAGGTGAGAAAGCAGCTCTGCTTTGGGGTCCTGTTGCCCAAATTGGCTCATAAGATAATGTAGCACAATGTGAGGGCTCAGGCTCTGGAGAATGCACAAATAGATAATCTTCATAACATTCGCTATTCAGTAACTTTCTGATTTGGATGTATAGGGATCACTTATCTCTCTGTTATTCCTCAGAAGGATTTTAGAACTATCCACTTTGCTCTAAGCCTGCAGAGTTGTTCAATGCATAGATATTAAGATCAAAGCTGTTTACTGTCAGAAAGGGCCAAAAATGGAATTTTAATTTGTAAAAACTTTCCACAGCGCTCCAGATTCTGAAAAGAACAAAGTATGTTTCACCTTCCAACTTCTTCCATTTTCATTTGGAATTATACAGGGTTTTTCTCCAAACTGCCTGAAGTCATTTGACTGGTGGGAGTAAGTCCACTCGTATCCACACCAAGACTGCTTGCCCATGTGCTGGGGTACAGGAGCTGAGTAAAACACTGACAGCGGAATGAAGGCACAATGAAATAGTTCTCAGTGTACAACAGAAAGGAGGAAAATGTGGAGGGGGACAGGCAGGAAATAAGAAAGCAGAGGGGAAATACGTGGGAAAAGGGTGATAGGAGAACTTGCTTCCCTCAGCATAGGGCAGGAGGATGAGAAGTCTTTATGGCCAGTCTGGGAGCATCCCTTGTGACTGCTGGTATACAGCAGGGTCAGGGGCTGTTTCTCATTGCCAAGTGAGGGTGGGTGCACCAGCCCCCTGGTTAGGAGGCAGCAGCAAAACTGGTTTACAAAAAACACACCTAAAAAGAGTAGCAAGGACTGCAGGTCTCTGTGGAAACACAGTGCTGCTAATACCTGCAGCACCGGTTGCAGCCACAGC
Organism: Sclerurus mexicanus; assembly: GCA_013396755.1. Lineage (NCBI taxonomy): Eukaryota > Metazoa > Chordata > Aves > Passeriformes > Furnariidae > Sclerurus > Sclerurus mexicanus. Next base: position 280,075 of record VWZF01004508.1, on the reverse strand, counting down.
CCTAGCTCTCCATCCCCGCCCCACACTCACCTCTCTCAAACACAGTCCTGACATTGCTCCCACTGCAATACCTCTATTCTTGTGGAGCAGCCACATTTTGTTGTGGCACTGGAAAGCACAGAAGATCCGAGAAGGGAGATGAGATACTTAACTTTTAAGGTCAAGAGGGAGAATGGATGATGGGGGAGGGTGAGCAGGCCCAGAAATCAATATACACCCACACTAATATGCTGCCAGACTCACAAAATATAAAGCCTGTCTGGACCATCCACTTTAGGAATAGGCAAGGACAAGGGCTGTTCAATTTCTGTGGCCTTTTCCTACCACAGAGGGAGCATAGGGATCAGGCAGCACTGAGGGCTGTCTCTGCAAGGAGAGTCAGATGAAAACAACAGCAAGATCAGTTCACATTTCTGGCCGTGTGAAACCTCTGCCTGCACTTTAAAGTCGGCCTATTTCATTTTCTAAACACACTGACCTCAAACCAAAGCCACAGTACCTTGAGGAATGACAATTTAACTAGCAGCACATCTTTCCAAGATAATCTTCCTGGAGAAAGCAATAAAAAAAATTAAAAATGGACAGTACACATGAACTGATGATACCTGAATTTTTTCCTGATTAAATGATTCTTGAATATTTCAAGGCATTATGCACTTTTGCATGTGTGCATTCATTTCTCATGTTTTGCATAATCTTTCTGATGACTGTATGCACAAGCATACCATGTAGAAACAGCAGCTAGCCAATGTGATTACTCATTAAATTTAATGAGTAGGTTAGAATTATCTACTATAAAACTAAGATGAAAGCAAAATCACAAATCTAAAAGCCAACTAAGGGCAGAAACATATGCAAGCACAGTTAGTTAATATCCTCTTAATATGCATAACAATAAATACATCATATAGATATACAGCAAATTTGAATGCACATTACCCAAGTGGAACTCAGCTGTGGTGGTGTATGAAATGATACATTTAACTCTAATGAGAGGCATAACTCAGAGGAAGCAAAAACACTGAAGTACTTTAGGGCTCTCTTACAACACTGGAATATTTTTCATAGCCAGAGAGCATTCTGACCTTTTCTGTTTAAACACAGTGAAGGAAGACAGAGCTTGATGTGTACCTCCAAATCTCTGCAAATAAATGCAGGCTGACACACACCCAGAGGTCAGGGCTGTAACAATGCAAAAAGCAGAAAAGGGTAAAGCCCAGGGCCTGCAAACACTGTATGTGTGACCAGGGAGGGTTACAAAGGGAGATGACCAAGTACAGCTGAGGAATCATAGAATCATTGAATATCCTGAGTTGAAAGACTTAAGGATCACTGAAGTCCAACTCCTGGCCCGTCACAGGATGGCCCCAAAATTCACACCGTGTGCCTGAGAACATTGTCCAAATGCTCCTTGAGCTCTGCCAGCCTCGGTGCAGTGACCACTGCCCTGGGGAGCCTGTTCCAGTGCCCAACCAGCCTCCGGGTGAAGAACCTTTTCCTAATGTCCAGCCTAAGCCTCCCCTGACACAACTTCAGGCCATTCCCTTGGGCCCTGTCACTGGTCACCAGAGAGAAGAGATCAGAGCCTGCCCCTACTCTCCCTCACCAGGAAGTTGTAACTGCAATGAGGTCTCCCCAGGCTGAACAAACCAAGTGCTCCTCATATGGCTTCCCCTCAAGGCCCTTCACCACCTTTGTAGCCTCTTTTGGCCACTCTGTAACGGGTTCAGATCTTTCTTATGTTGTGGCACCCAAGACTGCACATGCACTCGAGGTGATACGCACAAAAGCCCTCTTTTAAGAGATGCTTTAATGACAGTTATTCAGGCTTTTTTTTCTGCACAAAACTTCCAGCTCTACCAAGGAGGGGGTTTGGGCTGACACCGGCAGCAGGGGTTTGCTGTGTCCATGTGGCTGCCTCAGCCCGCCTTTGAAGCGCTGTTTAAAGAGTTTTTATGCTGAAAACGTCCACTGAGACATGAGCCATATTAAGCAGCTTTGTGATGGATGTGGTAGCTTCTCTTTCACATAATCTCTTTCTCCGAAAGCTTTGATCGAGAGCTAAGCCACAGTCAGGGTTTTGTGGTTGAGCCTGGGAACTTCCTTCAGTAAACTCATTCCTGAATTAATTGCTGCTGGAGCTCATCACCCGTAATAATATTTCCAGACTCTTTCCCTTATTATCTTCACCTGTCAGGTTAAATTAATCTTTTTGACATGACATACATTGAACGGTGTAAAAGGAAAGTACTCAGTAGGCAGAGGCAGCACACAGTGCTGTTACTGGCCACAGCTCTGCTTTTGCACTTGATGAAATAGGAAGGGCATTTCAGTGAACTTCAGAGATAAACAGCTGAAAATAAGGAATCTTCTGGTCCACAGTCCACCACTTTTAAGGACCACAGCAAGAATTCTTCTACATTCTTAAATTAACACAGGTGCAAACCATGCATTCTCCCTTGTTAACCACTGTTCCTACCTGTTCCTATCAGGATTGCAAAAAAAAAATTAAAAAAATTAAAAAAAAAAATAAAAAAAAATCTTACCCTTCATGAGACAGAATCCAGCTATGCAGGAAATGCAAGGACACATTTCAAAGACCTGGGAATAAAAGGAGAGCAAGGTTAAAACAGTTTTCAGCTGTATTCCATCTGAAAATAGATGCAAACTCTGTCAGATACTTTTAGAGCATCTGAAAAAACTACACACAAATTAATTTTGTCTGTATGCTTTCATGAAGACATAACTGAATTGAAAAAATTGTTTATGTGGTGAATAAAAAGCTTGATGAATCTTACAGGGGTCCAGAAGTTTTGAGGTAAGTCCAAAGAAACTGTTTCAGTAGGCTTAGGTTTCCTGCACATGGATGTGATACATTTTTCAACTTAAAAGCTTTTATAAGATGTTTGGAAAAAATATCCCTTCGGTCCATAACTCACTGTAAACATATGCCAGTATAAAGCATATAAAATATACTTTTATAGAAGTTACTCACATAGACATAAGTTTGTATGAAGATAAAAATACGTTCACTCGTCACTGTGGTGAAATGAACCACTTCCAAGGGCATTTGGTCTAAGTTCACAGAATTTCCATGCTTTGTGTTGGTCTCAACGCAAGGCTGCAGAGAGCTACTGAAGGCTGACACCGGGCGAAGTGCAAGGGGAAGCAGAGCCATCCTGCTTTCCTGACTGCTATTATGCTAATGTGATCGGTACCTTGACAGATGCTAAGAAGAATAATTTTGCTGATTGACTTTTCTTCCAACCCAAAGGCTGTGGGCAATCAAAGAAAACATGAACATCTGGCTGAGGTTTTGATTGCCATGTTCACTGATATAGTGCACCCAAATAAGCAACGATTAGTACAGCTTGTGTCAAAAGACCCATCAGTTAATTCAAATTAAGTCAGGCAAATTGAATGCAATTGGCATTCATGCATATTTGTATGCATAGTTTAAATAAGCTTCTTCTGCACTGCATTATCCTTTATTTACAAGGAAAACACATGGAAGTTTTGTCTTTTAAGTAAATATTTTCAAAACCTTTTTGATTTCTTAAAGTGAAACTTCTGGGAAAACTCTGTCCTTTGGAAGGGCATCTCCAGTGTGAGAAACAGAAAAATTTGTTGGTTTTCTCAAATTCACCTTTCTCACTTGTTATTAATTTTTACAAATTTGGAGAAGTTATTCATAAGCATTTTGTCAGCAGCAATTACAATAACATCTGACTGGTATTCGGGTAAACTTGCTACCTAAGATGGTGGTCAAGACAACTACAGACTGCAGTAAGAAAAGGAAAGTTCTAAAACTGAAGACTAATTTCCTCATGTTTTTGCTTGATTTCGAGTGTAAAACCCTGGGAATATATATGTTCTTTCAAAAATAAAAAAATAGCATTCTTGTTTGGATTCTATTTATGGAAACAGTAAATTAGGTTGCATGAGAACCCAAGATTAAAATGAAACAAAGGCAAAAGACAAAGCTGAAGTTGTGTGCCTAATTTTTTAAAAAGAGAAGTTTAGGAGGGAAAAAAAAATAAGTCAAATCGATTGCTTTTAATTCTACCTCCTTGCAGTAAATGAACTTTAGTCCTTGCTTGGCAAATATGGATGATACCATTGTTTCCAACTTAACATGTTAAAATTTTATTTGCAACTTGGTTGTAGAAATCTATTCTTTCTAAAAAAATAGTGACTGCTCTGGCTGAGGTGTTATCAGTGTTCAACTAAATAGAGGTGAAATTTACTGTAATATCACCTAAATCTCTGTGAGCTCAATATGACCTGGCTGTAAAACTCTATTCCAAAATCCCAGGATTTCTGCAACACATTTGGATGCATTCATCTAATGCAAAGCAGTGTATGTGCCACTACCTGGTGGGGAATGTCACCCACACAACCTCAGCTGCAGCAGTGCTCCTGGACCCGTGCCTTACTCTGCCTTAGCCCTGAATACCCCCGTGTCAGCAGAGCCAGGGAGCTTCAGAGCAGTGCTGGGAACACTTAAAATACTGCCACAACAGAAGAAGGACCATGTCAGAGGAGAAGCCTGGGTGAGTCAGTCCATTGGCATGGGACTCATGCTACGGTACCAGCTGCCACTGGTGCAATGAGCGTGGCCAAGCAGCTGTTACATTCCTTTTTTCTGAGGATCTACTTTCTTCTGATGCCAAGAAATAGGTTTTCCTAATCATTGACTCCTGTGAATATTAAGACTCCAACACTCTTGAGAACAATCAGATCAATTAATTAAAAAACTGTTACTGTGCTACTTTCATAAATCAAGGATTAGCTTGTGATCCATAACTTCAAACAGCCCTTCAGCTGTTTTCTTGAAGTCCTTTCCTTTAAAATACTAGTACATCCATCTTCTGATTCAGAGGTTAAGAGTTCTTCTATCAGCGTTACCTTTAGAAATATATTTGATGGAAAATCCCTAAGACAGTCTAATGATATGGTCCAGTTGCTCTCAAGTGCACAGACCCCTTACAAATGCTACTCAGAAATCAATACCAATCCTTCAGTGCCTTTGAAGGATGTGGAGTAAAGGCCTTAATAATAGTGATTGTCTGCAGCAAGTGATTCAGTGATTACCCTCCAGTGGCCTGGGAGTCCAAATCCCCCTCAACAACTTTCAAAAGGATGCATGCTGACCTAGCAGACAGGTCAGTAGCTGCACATTTTTGCTAGTCAAGTATCTACTTATTTACTATCTTACTTTCTGATTATTGACATAAGATTTTGGAGAAGAAAGTCTACCAAAAAAAAGTAAGTTCCAAAATAGTAGGTCAGCATTTCAGACATCCTCAGCACACCAAAGAGTACTGTGCACCACAGGAGAATCAGCTGGCAGCCCCTCACTTTGCCTGTTTATTTAGGGGTTTGAAAGTAGACTAAGGAGAATAAATTTTCAAAGCCTGTGGTAGTAGGGAAAAAAAAAAAATCACTCCAAATTGTAAACAACAAAACAGCATTCATAGTTATGGCCTCTGATGTTTATTCTCTGAGTGAAACAGCCTGCTTGCTTGGAGTCAGGAATATTTACCAAAGTTTGAAGGAGTGTGGTAATTATTTCATTGATAAGACTCTGAATGTAACCCTATGGCATTTTCCTGGAGTTCAGGCTTCCATGAGAAAGTCCTAGCGGACAATACCAAAGGCTCAGCACAGTCCAGGTGGAACAGCCATTGCTCTGACTATCCACAGAAACAGCTGCAGCACTGAAGTGAGAAACTGGCTTGGCTTGCCAAGAGCGAGTCACGTAAAGCCAATGCTGCCTTTTCCTTACCCACTTGCTATCTCCTCATGCTGATATGGTATCAAAACTAGCCAACCAACTAAAATTGTTCTTTCCACTTCTGGTCAGCTTTTTCCTTGTTAAATAAAGTGAATAAACAATCTCTCATAATTAGCCTGTATGAAGAATCAAAAAACACATTGAATGTATGAGCCTATTCCCTATTATCTGCCATTCCTCTCTTTATCCATTAAGCATCAGATGTATATTTTCTGCTTTCCTCTTTTATTAAGAGGAAAATTTAAAAAAAACAAAAACAAAAACAAAAAACCCTCATTGTTCTTAAGCTCTAAACTGTTCAGTTGTAATTAACCTCATGTCTTAACATTTCCATGCCACATGTGAATGCTGTTCCTCTCTGCTACTTTCTATACAATGTCTACTTTCAGACCAGGCAAGAGTTTCTTGTTTGGTTCTGCTGATGGGTTACTGCACTTTTCTCTTAATAATGTGTTTTACCTTGGCATAAAACATATCACACACAGCTACTTAAGAACAAAAGTGTCTTATGACAGCTGGTCACAGGTAAGACAAATTCTAGCAGCATTATTCACTTCCTTGGGCTTCACCACCACAGCAACTCTAGAAGTTCCAGTCCTAGTTACAAGGGTCTTAGCACCTCTAATACTTGCACCTGATACACAATACAAAAAGCCATAGAAAATACACTGCAAGTACAGTCAACATGCCCCACAAATGGTCTAACATATTTGTTATAGATTTGTTGCCTTGACTTATTCACCCATCAAAGATACACAAAGATTCCAGCATCTGTTATGTTATCAAGCATCTCCTATGTTTGCTAAGAGATCAGGCTTTTCTGAAAGTCTGCTCCTTGGTTGGATCCATGCTTATCCCACGTGCACAAGTCACTCTCAAAAATTCAATGACAAAGTTGTGTCTCTCCACAGAATTTGTGGAAACTCAGTGTTTCAACTTTTCTAAGAAAGAAGGTTCTTGGCATACAGAACAGGGAACCTTGGCTACATTTACACTTCACCCTATCAAAACTTTTAGGTAAAAATATTGGAAAAAAATTGTCCATATGCATACACAGGTCTACAGCCAGTGATGTTACTTGCTAGAATACACAATGAAGTAGTGACATAATAAGAAAAATATCTTTGGAAATATAAAGACAGTGATGTTTTTGTATGTTAGCAAAAGAAGTACAAAATAAAGATCAGAGAACATCCAATTCTTTTTTAACCCTGCATTAGATTTAAAGTATTTTTATTTCAACCACCCCTCAGGTATTAAAGTTTATTTTCTACTACTATTCCTTCCAACTTAACTGTCTTAGCAAGTTGAAAAACCCCAAACCCTCTTTGCAGACATGCTGTACCACCATGTTCAGCTCTAATGGCTCCATTAACCATAAAAAAATCATTACCATGATTTCTTTCTTCTTGAATAATAGAGTGTTTGTATGAATGTTTGTTGTGACTGAAGTATATTGTGCCATTCAGCAGCTGACAGTGTAAGTCATGCAATGCATAAATATTAGACTAGAGAAAATCTCAGTGCCATTTCAGACCCAGTTTCACTGAAAACAATTTTCTGACCTGGCCACTCTCTTTGTGACATCTGTTCTCATAGGACATTCTGGTAGCTTAGGGGTTGTTTATTTTTAAATTTCAAAATACTTTGCGAATGAATGTTATGTCCAAATATATTCTCTGCAATGAGCATAAGGTAGTGAAATAAATTAGACTAAGTACCTACCCAGGAGTAAAATTAGGTTTAACAGGCATGAGTGCTACCAGAGCTATCAGACTCAGGGAACCCTTTACGATGTAGATCTTAGTGATATGGTAATAATATGATACTTTAAGCAAGCTTGGTTGAATCAGACAAATTAATCTCAACTGTATGTTAGTGAAGTCATTTTATCTCCCTAAGTTGATTTCAGTCCATTAAGACAGCCTTTTTGCTTCACAGTGTGTGCAGTCATTACATTTCCCTCCCTTCATGTGTCTTCATTCAAAGCAGAACTCAACCACTTTGGTCTTATTAGTGTTAACAAGAAAGTGGTCTACCCTAATACAGCATCAAATGAAGTCAGAAAGAGTCATGTGGATGATAGCAAGAGAAACTGCATCAGTGTTATCATGTAGATGAGAAATATAAATGAGGGATGAAATGCCATTTAAGTGAACACTCAGACGGAACACAAATGTGGAACTGCAGAACAACAATTTCTGAAACAGCTGTATAGGAGTCCCTCCTCATTTGTAATTCTTTTAATGGGATTCAAAGTAAGAAGAAACTGGAATTTTTAAGCAACTAGGGAATAGCAGATATTTTCACTTAAGTTGTTGGTTTTCAGTGAAATTCTTATCTTTCACTGACAAGACAAGCATTATAAAACATACTGAGTTAACTGCATGAGCATCCTAAAAGCTTGTGTATTAAAGCTCTTCCTTTGGCAGGGAGACTAATAGGCCTAAAAGCTTTCTAGCTCATTTCAACACCTTCTGTTTTTCTCATTAAAGCTAGCACTGATGTTCAGTTATTATTGTAGGATTTGATCATATTTACAAACCCTTGCTACCTTTCCTCCTTAGAGACCTCATCCAAATCATTCCTGAATATCTAGCAGATGCCCAAAATCCTCAGTTCTTGGAAAGAGGGAACAGACTCTTCAAACACCGTTTGAAGCACTGCTACAGTCTCTAGCTACTGTGCCTTAAAACAAAACCTTTCTTGAAGACACTGTCTGAGGTAAGGCCCTGCTGCTGATTTTATCCTTTGAATCAGCTTGTGCCAATCACCGAGGACTCGGGATCCCAGACTAGACTAATCCCACATAGCTTTACAAAGTCCCTATGTTAAATTTGTCTCCAGTACTTAAGCTCATCACTTCCAGTGCTACTTTTGCCGTAACAGTTCTTGGCCTCCAGACTTTGGTAATAGAATAAATGTAACTACTGAGGCCAAAGAGTGTGAATGGGAGGGGATAGTTTTGCCTTTTACAGTACTGAGCTTAGTAAGTTTTAAAATGCACACTCAAGGGAGTATGTTAACTTGACTGAGTATTCCTCCCTTCCCTAAAGAATCAACTTTTATCAGCAGCTCAGGTTTGCTCCTCAGCTCTTGTATAAGGGTCTGTGCATAGATAATAAAGTTACTGCTCCTTTGGAAGCAAGGTGGTTTCGCATTGTGCAGCAGCAGATGACCTGCGGAGGTCAGGTCAGATGGGTGTGTTTTAGAAACACTTGCCATTTTCATTTTTGCTGAAATTAAGAGTAAAAACGTTCACAGGATAAGAAACATCTTGATTAAGGATGGATGCCTGTACGCACTCCTTTTGGTATGCCTTACTGTCCCTCTGCATTAGCCATAGGGGAGTTAGTAAGAGGCTCCAAGTGAACTTTGTGAGAACATGCACAAGCAGCTGGGAGCAATTACTCATCTCTCACTGGCACAGCAGTCACAGATCTGTACGTGGAGATGATGAGATGATTGTGGTTACAGAGCTGAGAGTAACAAGCCTGGTGCTATCCAAACTCAGATTGCCTCAATCCATCATCTGGGTCAAACGCAACTATTTCTCAAGCAGCAAGAGAGACTAGCCCTGGCTACAACCACCACAAACTAATTTTATGAGTAAGCAGCATTTTGCAGTAGACGATCCATGCCCATATGTGGTAACTAAGCTCTATAATCTTATACTATAATCTTATAATCTATGTTTCTGATGCAAACAGACCTCTTTCCTAACTTTTAAAACAAGACCAGTTTTGGAACCAGCTGCCTCTTTGAAGAACTTCTCAGCTCTGTTCCTTGCCTGCCCCTTCACACGCCTTTTTCAGGAATATATTCCCCACTACTCTTATTTGCTGTTTTAAGACCACACTGGGACTATATGAACCAAATCTCATCTGCCAAGATGCCATAGCACTAATCTGTTTTCTTCTGGATATATCTATATGTACCTGACTTGTTAAATTCCCTGACCAACTGATGTCATCAACAGTGAACCCCAGTACTGCCACTGCAGCTACACCTCTTAAGTACCTTGGGCTATTCTGCTCTGAGGAGAGAGGAGAAGCATCAGCTTAACATTCCACTGCCCTTGAAATCTCACCACTGATTCTGTCGGTATTTACACTTAAGGCAAAAAACGGGCTGACTGATGACTAATGGCACAAGGACACTAACGTATAAAACTGTTTCAATTCAAAGAACTAAACATCTATTTTAAAGCTTCAAACAGGATTATAATCAGAAATCCAAAAACCCTTTTTGTTCTTCCAAATTAGATTACACACACATATCATTATAGTAATCATTTTATGGATACATGGAAAAAGAATGTATGACAGACCTTCAAATCAACCCTCAGCTTGACAGACTGGGTTGCTGTATTATCCAGACCTTTATTGCTCATTCTCTTTCAACAGTCAAATAGAATTTATTTGTTATGATAAATAAGAACTCTCCAATAAGAGCAGAAAATAAGATACTGGCAGCCACCTTGCAATGTACCTATTCTCAAAATTCTCTTCGGTTTTTTTTTAAGAACTGCAAGTTTCCAAGCTGCTTGCATGAGTAGCATCTTCACCTCTTAGAGGAAGACTAGAGTATTCATACTGAAGTGAAATCAGCTGTTGACAGTGTTTCCTGAAGGACAGAGTTGACCTAAGTTACAGATTAACAACCCCTTTGTTCTCTGTGTGGGAAGGTGATAGGAGATCTCAGATCATAGAGAGTCTTAAACCATAGTGGATCTCAGTTTCAACAAAAATGTAAACCAGAGACAGAAACTTTGGGACACAGACTCTGTAACTTAACCACAAGACAAGCACCCAAGTCGTTTGCCATCACTTGTTGAAATCCATTTTGGTTCTAAAAATGTGTTAAAAAGGTGTCTTGACAGGAAGCTTCTCCTAATTTTTCTTTAATGATATAGAATACTTGAGAAATTGTAAAAAACACCATTCTCTTAAATCTTCAGATGGCCAGAATTCTAACAAATGAAATTATTTTTAACCAAGAGTACCTCCCAAAGTCATAAATGTCACTGCAATTACCTTATGAAGACAGTTAAGCAGTGGGTTTCTGAAGTGATTCTTATCCCTTAATAGACTTGCATTTGTTGCAAAAAGTCTTTTGTAGAAGTACAAAAGTCAGCCTTGGGAAAGAGCAAGTGCTGAGGAGGCCTCCTTAGTAATTAGTTCCCACAAGAATCCTGTCCCCATGAGATGCAGTGAGGATTCAGTAATCTGCTGCACTTGGAAGATGGGAAAAGATTTCAAAGAGCTCACTGGTACTAGATTAGCCACTATACACTGGGATTTCTGCATGATGGTTTTCACCTATCTTACTATACAATGATAAAGAGATATTCAGACTAATTTGTAAGTTATTTGTGACAACAAGTTATTGCAATTATTACTTGAAAACCCAAAAGGTAAGTTTTCACCATTTCATGTAAGGAAAGCAAAGTTTGCTTTCCATTTATAAAGGAGCCTGAAAATCTGCTCATTTTCCTTTTTCTGCTTGTTTACTCCCTGAAAGAAGTTTGTGATCTGTATAAAAGACCAGGATCCTTAGAAGTAACTAATATTTTCTTCCCTTACTATACTGCAAGATTCAATAAAAACAAAACAAAACAAAACACCCAATACACCACAGAAGATTCTGTCAACTTCTGAAAACAGGACAACAGAACTGAGATGTAAGCTGCAAGGGGATTTTTTTTTCTTTTTTGTATTCCAAAAGCTCAAGATTAATATGAAAATGATGATAAAAAAAAAAAAAAGCAAACCAAGTTGAAGGGGAGTCACAAAGACATGAGATAAAGATTTTTCCTCAAGCATGATAATGGTTCACAGAGACAGGTTGCTCAGTGAGAACAGGCTGGAGGTACTCAAGACTCAGCGAAACTGAGGCAGGGCTGGCTGGACCAAGTTCTAGTAATGGCACCACCTCAGCTGGGGGCCTGGAGTTGATAATTCCCACAAGTCCTTTCCAGCACTGGTAACCTCCTACTGCAATTATTGAAATTATCGAAGAATCATCCAAGAAAGGAGATTACAAGGTCTTAGTAAAAAGGTTAAATATGGTAAAGCCCCTAAACATAGAAATAAACCCAAGTATTGAAATTCTAATGCAAAGAGAGAAGAGTCACATAATTCAAATGAGGATATGCAATCCTCAAAGCCACATTATAATTCTGGGTTTTCACTGAGTTGTGCATGCTAAATGGAAGAAAAGAAGGGACCCACACCCTTTTTTCTTTCAAGTCACCTTAAGAGAAATCAGACACATTTACTTTATCACAGCAAAAGTTTGTGCATAGACAAAGTATTTAATGAAAGCTACCCACATCAGCTGTCATCAGCATTTTGAAAATAATGTAATTTTATGCAATAGGATTCCTTTAAGGATAAGTATTACCACTTCTACAAACTTTTCTCTGTATAAGATTTTCCTTCCCAAAATTTTACCCTCAAGACTTCAAACTCTAACAAGAAATTTTATTTTTTTCCCAGTTCCAGCCCTGTTTATACTAACACATTTCACTTAACTTTTTAAGCTGACAGGGTTTTTAACTGGTTGGATGGCCTACCTGTTTTGTAGACAAAAATGTAAAATATATAAAATTCTTCTCTAATACTTGTGTCAGTGTACTTTCAGCAGGCCAAGCAACTGGTACTTTATTCTGTCCTCCTGAGAGCACAGCTTAATGTAGACATGCTAAAGAGAAAATTCAGCATGAAACCCAACTTTCCTTCTTCATAAGCACATGTACAACCAGATTGTAAGACTGTTCTGCTTTAATGAATAAATAGACTGTGAGTCCACTACCATTTTAGCTACAACAATGCCAAGAGACTTAGTTTTGGCATAGGAAGAATTGCCTCAGGCTGCAACTGTTTATAATTTTAAAATCTGGAGATTTTTGATTCGTCTTCTGTATTGGACAATATCAAAGGCATCACATATGTAGCTATAATCTTCTTGCACAGCAATTGTCCCATATTTTTGGACTGGAACCTCAAAGAGAATGATATTTGAATCCTGGTGATTTCACTATGAAAGAAGAACAACCAGGCCCATATAACCAGACTCAGAATTCAGTGACTGTATTGATTCCCTACATGAAACAAGTGACCATCTGCTCCATTTATCCACAAGCAATACTGGTACCTTTCCTCTGTGCCCTCCTATTCCCCCTGCTTTAGCTTGAAATCCTTCTCTCCATATACCCCTATCCACCTATTTTTAACTTATGTCTTCCAAATTTCTGCTTGGCTGCTCACCTCATCAACAGATGGTAGATCTGCTCACTGGTGCTACAGACCTCCTATCTGGGACCATTTATGTACCATCTTGTAGCTGGCATAGTCATTTACATGTCTTAAAGGCAATTACAAAATGTCACCACCTCAGAATAGATCCTCAGAAAAAGTTGTAGCCAGATCTACTTAAAGCACTCGATTTTAAAATTGTTCACTCTGTACTGGACCATCATTTCAAAAGTTAAAATAAAGTTTGAAGCTAAGTGTGGTATTATCATTCTAATCCTCCCATTCTGATCTTGATGCTTTCATTTGATCTAGAAATTTCTCCTATACTCAAAAGTAGGGATTTGTGGGATAAAGGAACTCATAAATATTTGTATTTTTCCCCTTCAAAAAGGAAGAGAAAAGATACATTTCTCCTCTTAATTTACTTGTAGTACTGGATTCCTTCTTTCAGATGCCCCATGAGAAAAGGGCACATGAGTATTCTCCTCTCAAGTACAAAATTTTAGGATGTTTCCAAGCTTAGTGGAAGTAACTGCTGAAGTTTGAGTCTCTAGTGATCATCTCATAGCTGTTCAATAACAATTCTGGGTTTTGTATAAATGTGTAAAGTCCTTCATGAACATAAGCCAAGAAACAATGCAGGGCTGCTCATTTCAGCTTTTCTAATGTTCCTATACCAGCAGCTGAGGAATTCTTGTAGATGGATGTCATAATACTTTGTTGGCATTTTGTATAACAATTGCCTCTTCAAGCTAAGCAGACCCTGGAGAAGAATAACGCTGTGGTGAATACAAATGCAATGTTAATTAACAGACATGCTAAATGTGAATGTTTTACTAAGAAGTAAAAAAAAAAAAAAAAAAGAAAAGTGTATTGACATGTCAAGCAGCCAGGAAACACTTTGAAAGGTTTTATTTCCTGGAAAATTAGACACTCTGCATTAGAATATACTCAGCTGAAATGCTAGGCAGCAAATCAAAGCAAGGGCCTTGTGTGTGCACCTATGCATTGTTGCTCTGGTGTTGGTATTTACCTCACCTGCCCTTTGGGTAGATTCCAGAATTTGGGCAACCTTATAAACATCCTGGTAATTTTTAGGCTCTAAAATACTACAATACAAACCACTAGCAGCAGTCTTCTCAGAGAGATTTCCTGATTAGGCAGCACCAGTTAATTATTAAAGACACAGTTTTTACCCTGCTGTCTGTCTCATGTTTGTAAACAAAAAAAACGACATCAGCAATGGATATACTTTGCTATGTTTAATGCTCTGAATAGCACCAAACCATATACACGTAAGGAATGGTTAGAGAAACTCATCTGACCTCCTCTGCAGAAAGAAAACCTGTTAGTAAAACCAAAATTAATGAAAACAACTGGTTCTGCTACAATAGTGTCTCTGACCTGATGTTGTTGTCCTCAAGTGTCTAATAGTGCTAATATGTGATGGTTAAACTAATCCTGGCTCAGAGGTGAGGTCTGGAGGCACATATAGAGATTTTATTAACCCTCCCCTAGAACTGATTTTACTGTGCTAATATTAGTTCTTTTTCTCCATCTTATGCTGTCCTTAGGGTCAGGTTGTACCTAAACCAAATATCACTTAAAAAGGAAGCGATAATAGAGATGACTGGGTTGGGGGTTTTTTGTCTTTATCTGGTTAACTACTTCACCCTGCACTCACTTTCCTTTATTTTTTCAATTTCCTGGACCAAGAGAATGAATTGCTATTGCAAAAGGAAAAGGAGAAAAAGAAAGGGAGAGGTGGAGACAGACAGGAGAGGGAGTATTCATTTGTCTGCATTCCTTTGTATCTCTTTTGCTTTGTATTCAGATGGATTTGATGCTAAAAAAAAATCCTCATTAATAAATAAAATCAACCTTCTAACTCTGTATTGCTTTTGGTCCCAAAGAACATCAAAAGATCATGCAAACCTAAAGTGAACTGCAGTCAGTTATCAAGCTCAGGGGATTATTTCACCAAAGCAATTGATTTAACTCCGCCACTGCATCCACCTCTCATTGGAAACATATCAGCTATTTAACAGCACACTCATAAAACCGGGCAACAAATTACCTCAACATTTCCTAGGGAATAATTTTCATATAGCAGCTGAATGCCCTGTAAATATATAGGACATACACAAGCACTCAAAGTATGAAAATAAGGTGGTATATAAGGTGGTATTTCTATAAGTAGAAATTTTAATTTATTAAAAGGTATGACAAACTAGTAACAGTGACTAAAAGACATCTGGCAGCATTGGTTATGTCTGAAAATAATCCAGCTACCATCTATTTTAGACAGTCTCAGGAGTCTGCCTGCCTTTGATCTAAGAAGTCACCAAAGAGATCTGAAAGCTTGATATACAGATAAATCAATCTTTCACACCCAGTCAACCTTCAGCTTGGATACTTGGGGGACACAACAGAATAATTGATTGCCATAAAGGAATAAGAAAAGTTAAATTATCTTAATTACTCAAGATATTATTGGATTTGTCTATTTGTTCTGTCACCCAGTTTACACATGTGAATATTTTGCTCACTGTACTGTTATTCAGGTCAGTCCAGTTAACATATAAAGTGGACTCAGCACCTCCTCTTTTGGAATATCTTTTTTCTTCATTGGCAGACATTGCATTTACAAAATAATCATTGCAATGCTTCATTATGATGCTGTACCTTCCCATTATTACTCTATCTATGCATTATTTTCCCCAGGTAAGAAGTTTCCTGGGTTGTGTTTGAGATACAGATTATAAGGAAACATTGAGGAGCACTGTATCCTTGGGTCCATGTTGCTTTCAGCAATAGAATGACACCTTTCCAAGAAAAAAAAGGAGCAATTAGGTGCCCTCTTACAAACAAACAACATGCTGAAAGTCAACAGACTCAAAAAAACTCCCAGATTTTATAGGAAATACTCAATGTAAGGTCCAAAAGGCTTAAATCAGTTCTAAGCCTGAGAGACAACATTATTGTCTCAGGTTTTCTCTGTGGCCGTTTCCTGGTTACTGATGTTGCCACTGGCTGTAAGTTATTTACACAGCTTTGAAAATGTAACCTGAAATCTCCTACCCATTGCTCAGCTCCGAGGAATTCTCTGCCTTCTTGTATTGTTTTTGGGTTTTTTTAATTCTCTGACTTTCAATTCAACTAATACCAAACAAGTTTACAAAACATAACGCTGCTTTAAAATAATTGACTTTGTCTTTTGCTTCATGCCCCGTCAAAGAGTGTTTTAAAGAGTATAGTTACGTATAACATTTTGCAATTTCTTGGGCACAGTGGGTTTTAAAAGTAGTCAGATTTCAATTACCAATAATGACCTTGCAGGACCTCAATAATTACCATAGTGCTCGCAGGGTGCTTATTAAATTTTTAGTAGGTTTTCATCTTATTTAAAAAACTTTATTCCTTTTGGAAAAAAATAAAAATAAAATTCTAGAGGACAACATTTATGCCTAAAGCTACTTACTGATAAAAAAAAGTAGTACTATTTGTTCATATTTTATTTTTCTGTATTTGCAGCTATTTAATATTCTGCCCTACCCTGCTGTGTACTAAATACTTTGCACCTTTTAGATGTTTCATTTTTAGCAGTTCTTATATTCCTTTCTACCCACATCAGATTTATTCTTTTCTTAATTTTACTGAAATAAGGGGAAAAAAATTACACTTATCATAATCACCTCTAACATTCCACAGTAAATAGCAGGTGATTCTAATCAATCCCTTTCCAGCCATTATTTCTTCCTACAAAGACTGTCTTTTAAAAGTTCTGTGTTTTTGAAACTATATATTTTATAATACCCTCACGCAATTTTCATTTCTGACAATATCATTACCACAAGACAACAGATGTTCACTACTTTTCTCTTCATTATCATACTTAGGGCTTATGTGTTAGAACTAATTGAGATCATCTTTGATCTGGGTATTTTCTGTCAACACTGGGAGGGCACAATACTACATTACCTTAAGATATGCTCATGCAGTATTTAGCAAGTGCTCATAGGAACAGCAGTTTTATTATCTGAGCAGCAAAAAGAATTTTGCAAAAGCTGCTTTTCCCCTGCATTCCTCAACCTCCTGTAGTCCACAGGGCTACTCAAGTACTTCATGCCAGGTGTGTTGGGGAAGTACCTTCTTAAAGCAGGCAAAACAAGTTGTTGTCAGCTAGGAAAAATTATACATACAAGAAAATATATTGCTTAGTATGGAGTGATATCTTATTTTAAATATTGATTTTTTTGTCTCCTAGCACTTCACAGCTCTTAGCAGAAATTACAGAACTGTTGAACTGAAATTCCAGTGATAGAATAACCTGTCTGCTGTCTGAAAAAAAAAGATTTCCTTAAAAGATCACAGTTAAGAATTTTTTCAAAAATTTTAAATTCAATTTTTCCTCCAGTAAATATTTCTCAACGCCCAATAGTGGGCCTTTGTAAGCCACCTAAGCATGTTGCTTACGGTGTGATTTCCTGAGCCCACGCTGCCCATGCGACACTAGAGAGAGCCTCCTTTGCAGAAGGCATTGCTGCCTGGGAAAGAGAGGCTTACCAAGGCCCCAGGGAGTCCACAGCTCCCAGGGCATTAGGACAAAAGGTCTCACAGTGATCACTTTCTCTTCCAAGAGCTGCAGAATACTGAGAACAGCACTCTGCAGCAGTGTTAATGGTAAGGATAAAAAAAAATGAATTAGTTTGAAGCAGATTTAAGGAGTTAAAAGCATATTCAGCAGGGCTATTTTTACATTGCCAAGTAAGCATAAAACTCTGCTTTAACTTCTGAGGAAATGCAGTAGAGAGAAGAGCTTATCTTCAATGAAGGAGGGAATGCCTGTCTCTAGAGACCTTACTGCCTCATCTAAAGCCATCCAGAAAACAGTGTGTGCCAATCAGTTCCGTTCCACTGAGTTCTAAAAAGATGAATAAGCAGGTTTATATTACAAACTGATAGTGACCCTGGGAGTTTGGAAGCCTTGCTTCCTTTCCTTGCCAAGTTCTCTCTAACCTTAGTTAGCTGTGAACTGATTTACTAATCCTCAGGTTTCGTGTTACTTCAATTATTGCTTTGAATGTCACTAATACAGGAATAGAAGCTCCCAAGAAAACTTCTGAAATACTTAATCACTAAAAATAATAGAGATTTTGTTGTTTGCTTTAACATTTGACCTACTGTAAATAAAGCACACCTTTGTTTTCTGCAGGAATATTGTGTCAACTATGAACTCAGCTGTCTCCGACACAATGATATACCCTAGGTTTTCCTTTTGTGAGTACACTTTTAATGCAACTTTTCTAATAGGGTATTTAAATTATGGTTCTGAAGTTTCCAATCAGAGTCAGAAAAGTGCTTATTTACAAGAACTCAAGCGAATAGTAAAAGATTACCCAGAACTAAAAGTTTTAGACTAGCTAGCATAGAAAATAAATTTAAAATGTTTTTTCTTACAAAGAAAAAAACCCACCTATTCAAATAGCTTATCTTCTATTTTATATCCTTAAAGCCAATTTTTAGGCAGTGTAAATTGATATAGCTTCATTGAAATCAGTGTGCTTTCTAAGTCTACAAGCTAAAGCTTTAATCCTTCATTATCCAAGTGACTTCTTAATACAATTTTACAGCCATGATAAGCTTCCAAATCATTATTTTCCATGTATTCAGAGACTCTCAGAACTCAATGGCTTCCAGCCATTCTAGTAGCTCTAATTTCATGCCAGTTCTTCAAAATCTGATCCCCAATTACTCCAAAGTGCACAAAACATCACTTGCATTTACTAGAATCTACACACATTTACATTTTAGCATCTGTACACCAAGTTCCACCCTGATTTATATACTTCTGAACTTTATAGCAGATACCTGAGACATGAGGCTGCTGCAGTTTGTACTAATGATCTCACCAGATCATTATGTACATATTCTTCAACAGCTGAAACAGGCACTGTCATGGTTTCTAGCCTTGCAACATGAGCCATTCTGCCATCATCTTTACACAACACTTTTAAGTATTTATAACTTATGGGATGGATTATTCAGATTCAAATCTTGTCTGTAGTAATAATAGATCAGTATCATTCAAGAGCACAGACAGTTCTATCCTGTGTATCTGAAGCCATCAATACTGCTTTCTTAGGATGTGTTTTTTAGTACTTCCAGCTAAGTGAAATGACTGGTTTGGCATAAAGCACTGATAAGTCCCAGCTGGCCCCTGAAGAATGCCTCACAAACACTGCAGAAAGCGACAAGCCTGAGACAAGCCTGAAAACGGGGCAGGTTTTTCAAAACCAGGACTGTTGCAGGTAGAGCTGCAGAGAACTTGCAGTGTTGCTGGCCTGTAGGCAGAGACAGATTGCACCAATTTGGACAGCTCCTTGGGGCTTTCAAAATTATGCCACGGGCCATTCCACGGGTGTGAGTTATGAGCTGCAACTCTTTGAAGAACAGCATTGAATTTCACCTCAATGTATAGGCTCTGCAGCCTGGTATATATCATGTTGACAGGGTCACTTCTTCCACATCAGAGCTCTGTTGTTCAAGTCACATACACAAAAAAAAAGTTCCCCAAAGAGAATAATAATTCATTGAAATTAAAAGTTTACTAATACCTGCAAAAGTCCATAATTGCTAAATTCAAAATAGTAAGAACACAGTTCAGCATGCAAAGTCTATTCAAGCACACATTTTCCTGGAAGACTCTTTCATTCCTTCCATTTCTCCAATTTCTGTATATAACAACTAGAACCTGAGGTAGGACTAGAGCAAAACCACTTTGATTGTACTTTAATACTCCTCAAAGAAATTCTGTCAGACACAACTTGTTAGTCAGCGTCCTCCTTTTCTCTCCTTGCAAATCAATAACAGAGTTGGCAGTATTCAAAGCAAAAAAGGACTGGAAATTGGCTCTCTTGCCAAAAATATGCTTCTGAATCAGCCCTCACTATCTCTTCACAAGACAATGTTCCTTTCCTTCAAGTACTGTATTCTGCCACTTCCAGAGCAATGGCTCCCTGCTCAATCCATCTCCTGCCATAGCATGTATTTAACTCCTACATCTTTATCTGAACAAGATTTCTGTTTATTCATGTTATAAAATGACTTATTTCCTTCTCAATTTAGCTCTACCTTTTGTGACAATTATTAATTTGTAGACTACATACTAAGCCTAATGATTTTGATTTCTTCATTTTCATGTTAAAGTCTCATTCTCAGTTTCTAGGACAGGGTGGCTGCATCAACCTTACTGACTCTGACTAAGCCTTATTTGCCTCTGAAAAGCAGGCAAGCTGAGCTGAACCCTTCACCCAGCACTAATTCACTACAGGAAGCTGCTACATAGCTGGATAAATTGTGTTATTTACCCAAATGACTAGAAATTATAATATTCAGTTTAGACATACATGAATATTTGCATTTCTAATTTATCATTAGAAAGCATTCTCTATTCAGTTACCTTTCAAAGGTATTTATCATTGATTTTGAATTTGTGATACTTCTGCATATAATCTCTTCTTTGGCAATACCCTTTTATTATTTCGTTGGTTTGAATCTACTAGCCTGTTGTTCAGCTGCCTTTTCTGACCCAGGTTAAGCAGTTTCATTCTTTCTTGTATCTGCTGAGGCTTCGGCAGGTAATGGAAGGAAGTGTACTGCCAACATAGAGAATTCCCCCTGTTTCTTCCCCTTGTCTTGAATTCTGTTCCTAGAAAGGCTCTTCTATCTCTCATCCATTCTCCTTACCCCAAAAGAATTTGTGGTGAAGCTGTAGAGGGAACTTGACCTGGCACTGATCAGGGACACCACTATGTGCACAAACCTCTCCAGGAAAGCTCTGTGCACCTCTGCAAGACCCAAGTCACTTCTGACTTGCACTTCTAAGCAAGTCTGTTGCTTGGGTTAAAAACATTACCTTCATTTCCTTTGCAAGGTCACAGTATTTTAAGCAGCTGTGATTTAGATATAGCAGCTATAATAATTTCTTCTTACTGCAAGCCCAGAGACACACAGGCAGTTAATTTGGGTGACAAATTCAGATAGTGCAGATTTCAGATTCTATACATCTTATCTGCAGTCTCTCTTGTTCTGGTTCAATAGCAGTTCACATGTGATTTCAAGCTTGTTACAATTTATGTTTCACTGCTTTTCTCCTATGGACCCTGCAAGCTCTGCCAACCCCAAGAATTTCTGTTCAGGAGACAGACAATTCATCTGCCACCCCATCCTCCTCAGTCCTTTAGCTTCTCAGATGCAAATAAAAATGAAAATTATTCCTAAGCATTCTGCTTGACAGAGAATGGGGGGTTTGAGAGAGAGATGAGAACTAGAATACCAAGGCTTCTTTTTAGGAAACAATAAGCCTTTGCATCTAACACTTTGCAGGATTTTCTTCCCCACCACTCAAAGCGTCAGGATTTCCAAAGAACTTAATTTATTTTTTGTTGACAGACCCTTGCATCCTCAAAGAAAGACAACTCTTCAGTTATAGTTTTCATTGCTATTCTTCACAACTTGTTATACAGAAGAAACAAAGGACTTAAGTTTCTACATCCTTTATAGGAACCACTAAATACCTATTGGTTTCAATGGCAGAAAAATCAAGATTTGAGGCCTTGCACTCAAAAATGCTTATAAATTCAGCTCTCTAGTGGAATCCACATCTGAAACACAAGACAGGTGTTCAGGTTTCCTGAGAAAGCAATAACATTCCTAAACTAGAAACACACCTTATCTTGCAGCTACATGTTAATTATTGGGGAAAGGACAGGGAATACCACAGCTAGGTGCCTATATCCAGGTCTTTGC